>JANHFT010001146.1:178218-188955 GCA_032467955.1 Pseudoxenodon macrops | reverse complement strand
ATAAGACGCACCTGAATTATCAGCCCCAATTAGGGGGAGAAAAGGTGCGTCTTATACTCAGAAAAATACGGTATATGGTATAAACAATAAAATCTGCTAAAACTGCTTTTTTCAAAATGTTGCATTTTAGTTTCTCAGCAACTATTTCTTCTCTATTCTCCAGAATTCACCAACACATTAATCCTTCTGTGCTAATTCCACAAATGAGAAAACAGAAAAGGTGGAAACCTGAAGTTCACATTCTACATATAGGAAAATATGATAGTTAAGAGACATAAGATGTTTAATATGATATATCCAATAGGTCTCTGCATCCAGGAATAAAAATGGTAAACCACATCTCTGCATAATTCATACAGTGATCTGGAAACTGCTGAATGGTTATAATATATACTATACTCAGAGGAGTACATACCTCTCCAGATAGAAGTAAAAGTAAATCATAGCCTGTTTTCTAAAAACACTACATTTTGCCATCTATTACAAAATCCTGGTTTCTTTCTTGTCCTCACTTTCTGCACTGGGTAAACTAGCTTTTAAAGGAGAAAGACCCAGGTTTTGGAATGTTTGTTAAGAAAAAAGGACTTTGGTTAAGAGTATTCAAAGACTCAGAAGCTGGGAAGTAAGAATCATGGATATGGAACATCTCAGGACTAAAAGCCCTGAGTTAACCAGAAGTAAGAATGGAAGAGGAAGGCAATTGAAGGGAAAATCAATGGTGACACAAATTTATCAGTGTTCAGGAAGAACTAATTCTCTAGGTACAACCAAATAATTTGTATTTATTTCCTATTCAGTCCAGCAATCAGCTCTGCCTCATAGGTTAGCCAATGGCTGAATATCCTAAACTGCTTCAGCAAATTTTGCAATATGCAATTCATCAGTTTACAGCAAAGGTCAACTCCATATCAATTAAAGGTTCCCTGCTTGAGCCATGACACTTCCAGGTTCTGAAAAGCAGTGATTTCAAAATAGAGTGATTTTTTTTTTAAATGGCATTTGGCTATAACTGATTTCTCAGAGGATCTGTGTTGGTAATTTGGTTTCAGTACAATGCTAATAGGAAAATAGCAAGTGGGTATGAATGCTGATCTCTTTTCCTGGAGCTGAATGACAGATGCATTGGTTTGGACAGAGCAAAACAGGAGCTTGGGAGACAAGAGTTGTTATGAAGAATGAAGAGCAAGAGAGGAAAGAGTGGAAAAGATTTAGATACATTTAATCGGTGGTAGCACAAAATTAAGGAACAACAAAATATCTGGTTAGGATCTCCCAGGGCTGTAAGCAGTTTCTTTTGAGTAGTTCGGAGAACCGGTAGCGGAAATTTTGAGTAGTTCAGAGAACCAGCAAATACCACCTCTGGCTGGCCCCAGAGTGGGGTGGGAATGTAGATTTTGCAATATCCTTCCCCTGACATGCCCACCAAACCACACGCACCAAGCCACGCCCACAGAACCGGTAGTAAAAAAATTGGATTTCACCACTGGCTATAAGCATGGCAAGCGAGGTGGTTGACTCCACCATGCTGCTTGGAGGACAGTGATGAAGGTGGCAGACACCAATATTGGTGGAACAACTGGCAGAAAGAACAGGATATGTGAAGATGGAGTTCTCTATTATTAATAGGTGGAATTGAGAGAAATTGTGGATTTGGCCATCTTCTGAATAGGGAGTATGGTGCTTTCAGAGAGAAGTCAAACAACCAGCATACATCCTTAACATTACTTTATCCTAGACCAGGCATTTTTAATCTGTATTTTGTGGAACCCAAGGTTTCTGGAAGAATCTGACGGAATTCCATAAAGAACTAGGACAAAAAATAATAATAATGAAAAAGTTCATTTGAAGGCAGCCAAATTTATTTCACTCTAGCTTTACCTCTTGATCAAAAGTCCTGGGGAAATGTATGTTATCTAACAGGTTTCTGAAGCATGATAAAGTTTGAAAATCCCTGTGCTAGACAATGCATTCATTTAAATCTAAAAATTAACTTGCAGGGAGCATCAGATGGTATGTAACAATGGGAAAGTCTAGGAATCTTTGACAACTTGTTTAAGAAAAGCAATAACATAATGGAGAAGACACCAGAAACAAGGAATAAACCGAAAGGAATACCTGAAGCACACATTAAAAACCTGAATAAAGAGTGGGCTGTTGCACAGTGTACAGAGACAAAGGCAGAAAAAATTATCATCCTTGTTTTTCCAAAATATTATTTGAATGTAGGAATATCGTCTTTTGGATTCTGAGAAATACTTTTTTGTTAGTGTATGCTTTTTAAAGCTTTATATTAACTAGGACAAATTCCAAATGATAAAATACCGGTATATTTCTTTTTTTTTCTAACCTTGCTACTGTCAATGTGATTTGTTTCAAAGGACAATTTCAACCATAGTTCACTTTGAAAGCATTGTATAATTTGAACTAAAGTTGTTGAAAGCTTGCTTGTTCCGTATAATTTGTTTTCATATTTAAAAAAAAACTCACCTGAGCTTTTCTTCCAAGAAGAGGCTTGGAAATTGATCTATTAAATCCTAAAATGGAGACACTGTACAAAACTGTATTAAGTAAAATACAAAATAACTAAGGAAAGATCTCATAAAGGTCATCTCCTTGAACTCTAATTCAGGGTTATCATACAGTAGATTGGAACAAACTGAAGAATCAAAGCTGAAGCTGTAAAAGAAAAGAAAAATTAAGAGTAAAAATCATTTAAAAGACCTAAAACTAAACTCTAACCTAATGGCTACCTAGATGGGTCTATGACAGTTTGCCATCGCCAACTTGCCATGACCAACTCGCCATGGCAAACTCACCATAGCCAACTCATCGTGGGCCAACTCGTCACAGCCAACAAGAGTTACACTAATATCAGAGAAATGGTGGGATGGAATCATTAACGAAAGCATACAAAAGGAGGGACATAATGAAATGTGAATGGCAAAAATTAAAATAATGTTTTATTTATTTTATTTATTTATTTTAAATAATTAAATAGAATTGCTAAATTGTCCTACAGCAAGTTGTCCCATGGAGAGTTGGCCTTGGCGAATTGGCCACAGCGAATTGGCTGTGGCAAGTTGTTCCATTCCACATCTTAGATACTTGCAGCCCAGATCTGGTGACTCAAGTGCCTTAGATAGATAAGCAAATAGAAGTTACAAAAGTGTTTGTGTGTATGTATGTGGGTCTGTCTCGTGGGTGAAATCTAGCAGGTTCTGACAGGTTCTGGAGAACCGGTAGCAGAAATTTTAAGTAGTTTGGAGAACCTGCAAATACCACCTCTGGCTGGTCCCAGGGTGAGGTGGGAATGGAGATTTTGCAACATCCTTCCTCTGCCACGCCCACTAAGCCACGTCCACCAACAAACACCACGTCCACCAAACCACGCCCACAGAACCAGTAGTAAAAAAATTGGATTTCACCACTGGTCTCTCTGTCTCTATTTCTCTGTCACTATTTCTCCCTTCCTAAATAGTATATGTGGTTATTAATATGTGAATTATTTAATACTGGTCTTATTTCCTTTCTTTTCCCTTTTTAAAAAATATGCTACATATTTTCCTCTTCTCCTCAAAATTTCTATCTCTTAAAGGAGGGGTCTTTACTTGATTAAAGCAATAAACCTGAAGTCTCAAGGCTTCAAATGTTTTTGTTCTAGCAAACCCATTTTTCCGTTGGATGACTAAAACCCATAAGCATAACTGAAACCGTGCATATCTGCACACATTTGTGTTGCTTCAGCAAACAGACCTGCTGGAAACAGAATGAAAAGGAAGAATCAGTTTCAAAATAGTTATGAACTTCTAAATTGAAAACAGAGGAGAGGAATTATTTTCTGAAATTAAGAAAACATTTTCTTGTTGAAAAACAGCAATGAATTCCTTAATTATGTTTGCTTCTGGCTGGGTGCATTCAAAGTTTGATATTAAACATTCTGCCCCGGTCTTGCAAATTAGATGTTTGAGGGGTTTCTTTTTTTCCTGTAGGCAAATATATTGATGTCAATATATGCTTATTTCAGTTGTTCTTCAGAATCGTCTGATGTACTTCCTGAAAGTGGTAATGACTGGGGAGGAAGGGAAAATTGTTAGGGTTTGGGCAAGTCTACTTGTTATTACAAATAATAAATGCAGTGTTATACATTCTGCAATAAAGGTAGAATCACTTTCACATCAGATACATTCACATTTGGTACTGAGACAGATGGCAACACCAGATGCCAGAGCCTATTACCTAGAAGGGGCTTGCCCTGATACTTGTTCAGGTCTATCACACTATCTAGAATTCTGAAAGTTGTAGTCTAACACACTGAGAGTGCACTAAGTTCAGGAAGTTTGCTATTCCCATAACCTTCATTGAACATTATTCCCATGTTATAGATGACTAAATCAATTTCTCCCCCAGCAGAGCAGTACCAGCTGTAGATTTTAAGGATTCTTACAGCTATTAGATGTTAGCCAGATGTTAAAAACTTCTACAGTTTATCTCTTTGCTGCCATCTAGTGTTTGTCTGGATCTCTGGATCCCAAATATAGTAATCTCACCTCAAACAGCAAGATGGGTGGCATATAAATTTTGTAAATAAACAAATACTACTAGAAACAGCATGTAACCAGCGAGGGTTCATATTTCAAGCTATATTTCAAGTCTTCCCAATAGCCAAATTGGAGACTATGCTAGGTCTTTTCTCTTTTTCTCAACCCAAATGGGTCAAAGCAACCAGTGAGAAGCATAAGGCAATTTTTTTAACCTAATGTCAAGCACAAACAACTGGAACAACTCAGGAAAAAAGGACAGAGTAGTTTAGTTTATTAAGGATCACCTATTTACGAGAATTTTGCCAGACTGTCTGTGTTTCTTTGGGAAAGCCGGATACAGTCCTAAACATCTGATCTCAAACATTTCTTCTCCTGGATAGACTCTAAACTGGAATGTATTTTAAATTCCTACTTCCAATCAGGACCTCTTCTTCTTCAGCTAGTGGTCCCACTACACCTTGAGCATCTGATGTCAAACGTTTCTTCCCCTGGATGGACTATAAGCTGAAATATCTTTTAAATCCCCCCCCCGACTCCAATTGGGACCTCTTCCTTTTCAGCCAGTGGTTCCACCATACCTTACTCCTTTTCTTTTTCACATCACATAATATGATCACTGAAAGGTTGAGAGGGGGGGAGAGAGAGAGAGAGATTGTGCCCAGAGAAGACTCATTTTTTATTTTGTCCATGTTCTTCTGTTTCAGAGGCAATGTACAGAGATTATCATTCAGCTAATCTTCTCAAATTTGTTTAGATGATATGGCTTACTGGGGCTATTAGTTTAGAGAATTAACTTAGCTCCAAAGTGTCCTTGAGATGGGTTGACTCTATTATATGATACCTTACACTCTCTCCTCCCTACTGTAGTGCAGTTGAGTGTGTTGTGCAAACAAAGTCAGTAATTTCAAAGGACATATGAGCAGAATTGCAATGCATGGGTCTTAAATAACTTTCCAAGACAGATTGCTTAAATGCAGTTGGCTTTTCGTTTCTTAAGACTATGATGACCTGGCTATATTCATGGTTTTGTCTGTGGCTACTTGACATTGTGTGCAGCTTCATTCATTACTAGGTGCACGCCTATGAACAATTTGATAAATGGAGTTTCAACAGTAATCAGCAGATGAGGGCGCAGTTTTCATCTGGACCACAGCACAAAAGGAAAGGGTTACATGCTTCTCCACTTCAGGATTTCAATTCATTATTCAGCCTCGGTGATTGCCATTGACTCATCATCCTGGGGGTCCATATCATATGGTCAAGATTTCTGTAATATAACAAAGAAGGGTCTTCTGTAGTCTATAGCTGCTCAATTTTGCACATCACCAATTTCCTATTGGAAGACCTCTGCAGAAAAGATGCTTTGAGTTGGCATGGGAAATGGATAGGAAGCTTTTGTCAAAATACCACTTTAAACAGTAGGTTCCAAGTCATTAAATCACAACTTCTGTTATACCCCAGAGATTTCCTGAACTAATAAGACAGGATATGATAAGTAAGAAAGTTAAAAAAGACAGATGTTATATTGACCTCATCCTATTAGAATTTGGTCTGCTACGGTATTAGCAATATTAAAAACTCTGCTAAACCTTTGCTTCTTCTTTTCCTGCTACAACTGCAATGACAGGGAGAAATTTATTAAGCTAATATTAACCAATGTATTTTTTCCAAAGAGAAAATTAATGTTGTAATCCCAGGGAACTTTCAGGTTTTTTTTTTCTAGAAACAGGTTTATGGAGCCAATTAATATTGATCAAGTCACTCTCCTGAACAATTCTTCCTATGCATTTCTAAAATGAAGACATTGATGTTCCAATCTAAGATCTCATAAATTATCCAGCAGCACTTAAAGAAAAGTAGTTGCAATAATGAAAGAATTGAAGCGACATTGCAAAGCACATCTATTTGTATTCCTGCAGATAAAAATGAAAATTAACGATACTGACATACATTGATGCTCTTAGAATTATCATGGACTTGGGTATGAAGTAGCTTCAATTGTACAGAGGGTTTTGGTACCAAATTTGGATTCAAATAAAATATGCACATCAATCAAAATAAATTTGGATGTTACTAAGTTTTTTGGGGAAAATATGCTACTCTTTGTCAAAGATTTGTCAGTTTTTAGGACATATCAAGCAGATATTAAACTTTGTCCAGATTCTAAAGCTGAATATTGAAAGCTGGCAATTTGTACCATCTTCCTGAAACTGTGAAGCCACAACAGATGTTTGAAGGCTCAGCATAGCTGCTTTATGACTCTTCTCAGGGCTTCTGGGCATGCAGAAGACACTTATGTTGGGATAGCTGGATGATTTTGGCTTGTCAGAAAATATTTAGACCAAAAAAAAGGACCTATTTTAAATTTTGCTCTTCCGCATGGCATATCAGTTAAAATCCTATATGCAGAAGGGACCTGAACAAGTTGGCTTTTTGGTCCTTGAAATAGCAAGTCATCCCTATTTCTATTTACTTGTGAGATGGGATTAAAATCACTTTAATTGCGGATCCTTTTGGAAACGCTTTTGGTTGCTTCTCTCTCTAAACCATGCCACAGTAGGAAAAAGACTAATAGGAACAAGGTCCATTCAGTGCTCATTTTTGTGGGAGAAAAAATTCCAAATTTGAGATTAATGTGGATGGATTTATTTTTCAAATGTGTAAAATGGTTAAAGCTTTCCCATCTTCTGTGTGTAAAGTATAAAAATGTCTACCTAGAAGAGCCCTCATGTATCCATCCTAGTCTTCCTTGATCTCTCAGCAACGTTTGATACTATCCATCATGGAATCCTTCTGACTGATTGTGAACATTGGGAGGTGGGGAGGGGACACACCATATTGTAGCAGTACTCCTTTCTTTGTGGTGGGTCTCAGATGCTTGGTGGGGGTCCTCCAGGTCTTATTTGGTGACCATTTCCAGTTACAACAGTGATGAAAAAGTAACTTGATGACCAGTCCACTCATTTACAATCTTTACAGGATGTAAAGCAAGGAAAGCTGAAATAAGGATCATAAACATAGGTGCAGTTTCACTTAGTGAACACTTTGATTAACAACCAAGTTGCCATCTCAACTGTGGTCACCAAATGAGGACTATCTGTATTGTCTCACTTGTCCACTCGGTGAGATCATGCATTAGTTCTGGCTCTAAGTGTAACCACTTTGCCACTGATATCCAATTGTACATCTCAACTTGGCCAATCAAGTGATAATGTTGCAATCCTGTCCTAATGTTCGGAAGCTGTGTGGGTCTGGATGGGGAAAAAAGACTCAGGCTCAATTCTGCTAAGATTGAGTGGCCATAGATATTTGTTTCTCATTCACAAGTTTGGGGGACTTTAATTAGTCTCGGATGGGCTTATATTTTCCATTTGAGACCCCATACAACCTGGGGGCTCAGGGGTCCTACTTGAAGAGCAGGGAGCAGCTCTGGCCAAGAGACTTTTGCAGAGATTTATCTCAAGCACCATTTGCATTCATTCATGGATTAGGAGGCCCTTTGGACAGCCACTCATGCTCCGGTCACCTCACAAATGGACTACTGCAACATGTTAGGTGCTTTTGAAGATTACTGGTAGCTAGAGCTGAACCAAAATTCTGTAGCAGGAATGGTGATGGGCATATTATACTATTTATGTAGACCCTCATCTTGCAGAAGAAACTCTGGTAGTGAGCAGAATGAAAACACAATGAATGAATTTGAGGCTTTGATAAAAACTCACACTCATCAATCAACCACTCTATGCCACCCACATGAACATCCTGTCCCCAGCGCCTGGAGGAAAATCTGCATCTTTGGTGCTTTTCTAAAGGCTGAGTGTGTTTGCTTTGGGTTCCTTTGTCACCTATTGGGATCCAGGAAAATAGTCTTTTCTATCAATGTGCCTCCCCTCCCCTCTGGTGCAGCATTTGCCCCTGAAATTTGTATGGCTCCCATTCTGATGATGTTCATCCTTGGCTGTTTTCCCAGGATTTGGACCTCAGTGGAGACTGAATCCCTGTGCAGTGTTTTATTGTTTTACAGAGTTTGTTTTTGGGTGCTTCTGAGCTGTTTTACTTTTTTTTATTGTAAACTGCTCAGAGTAATTTGAAGCTGGGTGGCCTCCAAACTGTATTAATTTGTTAATTAAATATTAAATGAATTGTATAGTTAAATATGTTTTCAGTAAATATATTGCCATTTAAAAAAAAACAACCAAATTATATTTAGTATAATTATATTTAGTATAGAATTATACAAAACATATGTGGCTAGAAATAAACTTCACATTCTTCTCTGTTTTAGAAGCAAAATTAAATGCACTGATCTTCCTAATGGCTTTTAGAACTTTGGCGATGGTTTCTTGAATAATAAAGATAATCAAGCAATATATCCGCAAACATCTAAAACAAGCAAAGTTATAACCAGAAGCCAACATGAGTTTGTCAAAAGCAGATCATGCCAAACAAATCTTCTTTCATTTTTTAACAATGTGACTAAATTAGTGGATCAGCAAAATGCAGTGGACATAGTATATTTCAATTTCAGTAAGGCATTTGACAAAGTAGACCACAACCTTCTCCTTGGTAGAATAGAATAGAATAGAATTCTTTATTGGCCAAGTGTGATTGGACACACAAGGAATTTGTCTTTGCTCTCAGTATACATACAAATGCAAGATACATTCATCAAGAATGATAAGGTGCAACATGTAATGATAGTCATAGGGCCCATCAGCCAATCAGCTGCATTTTGATAAATAAGGAAATAACCCAAGTACAAGCTTCCCTGGAAGTCCAAAGCAACTGAGAATCAAAATGCTTCCAAGAACATTGATGTAGCTCATCAACCCCGCAATAAGGAAGAAAGAACCAATGCTCTTTTCAGTCGCTTGGGCTTATAGCTCACCCTGGGCCAACAAAACAAACTACACCTCCACAAATCTTTTCACTGCCATCAGTTCCTTCTCGTCTAAGCCCCTAAAAACGTCGCAACCTTCCCTTGGCTATGGTGATTTCAACAAAGCCGAGCTTTCACACTAGGATTCTTTTTTTTTTCCTCCTTCTTCTTAGAGAAAAAAATGTTCTGCCCACCGAAAGGTTTGCTGAGATACAGCCTTGCACGTATCAGGACAAAGAGTTTGATTACTGTTATGTGCAAGTAATACTAAGTCCAGAATGTAAAAGCTGTGGATTTTTGCATTCATGAATGCAAAAATAAATAAATAAATGGAAAGGCTGGTATTTTCAGTCAGTGGGGATTTTTTTTCCAAGGAAACAAAGGTTTGGCCTCATAGTTAGGAGCAACAGACTAAACTAATTATAGAGTTTAATGCCAACTGGGGGCTACCATGAAAAGAATAGCAAAATGGACAATGTAGTATATTTGGTGCAAAAGGCTGTAACAACAGATGCGTTTACTCCTCAACCTTACACCTCGGATTAGATGTTGCTTTCCTTTTAGTAGTTTCAAAGACTGCAGAGATACAAGTTAGAAGTGGGAAGGGGGGGAAAAACGTTTTCCACCTCCATTCCCAGAGCAAACTGCTTTCACCTTATGATTTAAGAGCCTACATTTAATTTTCTTTTAGCCTTTAGTGGTGAAGCTCTTTCTAGTGGGAATCAATTTACTCACGCTCCCTCCTCTCTCCATTCTTCTCAGCAACAACTTTTTTTGATGCCTCAGGAAAACTTCAGCTTGGAACAGCAGGGCCTTTGTGGGACGGAGGGGAAAAAAAATCCCTAAACTGAATTTATTTCATATTGCAATATGGGGATTTAAGAATGTTCCCCCAGGCAGTAATTTCCCTCCCTTCCCCAACACCTCCTAACCATGCAATATTTTGAGCTCAGTTCTTATAACAGCAAAATTCCACACAGTTTCATTGGACGATGTGCTTAAAAAAAAGGAGGAGGGATTTACAAATCAGGTTATTTGACTAATAATAATTTAATAATAATAATAATTTATTAAACGTGAATGCCCCACAACTTTCAATGACTATAGATGGATAAATAATAAATAGCCACCTATATAGAATCTTAGTTCTCCTATTGAATCTGATAAACTTACAAAAGAGAAAGAAAGAAAGAAAGGAAGGAGAGGGAAAGAGAAAAGGAAGGAAGGAAGGAAGGAGAGAGAAAAAGAAAAGGAAGGAAGAAGAGAAAGGAAGGAAGGAAGGACAAAAGGAAGGAAGGAGAGAAAGGAAGAAAGGAA
>JANHFT010001146.1:161824-177328 GCA_032467955.1 Pseudoxenodon macrops | reverse complement strand
GTGCAACACGTAATGATAGTCATAGGGTACAAATAAGCAATCAGGAAACAATATCAATAAGAAGCCATAGGATACAAACAACAAGTTACAATCCTGTTACAGTCCAAGTTACAGTCCTTACAGCATGGCTAGTGAGTGAAGCATCTGGCCCGTGGGCTGCAAGTTTGATAGCCCTGCCCTATGATATCAAACCACCTAGTAGGGGCAGTATTACCTATTATCCATCTTATCTTTTCATCTTTCCTATTACCTATTTCCTTAGCTTCTTATGACTATAACTTTGTTGTTTGTATCTCATGATTTCTGTTGATTGCCTTTATTTAGTATCCTTTTATGATTTATGTTGTTTCCTTATTTAGTATCCTATGACTCTCACTGAGTTTGTATCTTATGATTTATGATTATTGTATTTTACGATTATGATCATGATTTATCATTTGTTGTTTTATGTACACTGAGAGCTTATGAACTGGAGACAAATTTCTTGTGTATCCAATCACACTTGGCCAATAAAGAATTCTATATTCTAGAATTCTATTATGATAGTCTTTTGGATGACATCTTTGTCTTAGGATTTGGTCAAATAATCAAAGTTTATGCTATGTAAAACAACAAATTTACTGAATGGAAGTCCAGGTTCCAAGTTCAGGGAAAACAAAGAACCTGAAAGATAATGGAAAATGATAAAATACTGTATAAGTTAAATATTCATCCATATAATATATGGTTTATATATGTGTGATATATTACAATGAATGATTGTTTTGCTATCAGTAATAGTCTCATTTGAGCTACATAATTTCTTTGCATTATTTGGCCTCTTCTTTCTATTTCCTCTCTCATGTTTTTCTAAGACACCTCTTAGTGCAGGCATGCCATATGGCATATACCATCTGGGGTACCAATTCAGCAGTGTTAGATGATCATTAGCCTTAATTAAACCAATTATACCTACAATGCAGGATGTCATGGGTGATGAATTGGAGACAAAGTATAGGTTGTCTTATATATACTGTGTACATAAACATCTTAAGGGAAACACAAAGGGCGTTGAAAAATTCATCACAATAAAAATATAATGAACCAGATTAAAAAAAAAATGGTAAGGGACAGTCAGTAACTGTAAACAATATAACAACCTGGATTTAGAGTAGTGATGAGATACTGTGATCTTCCAAATATGGCTGAACTGCAGCCATCAGCAGCCCTGGTTAGTCTGATCAATGGAGAAGGATGCTGAGAGATTCTATTTATATCAAACACCAGTAAGTAATAGCTTTATCTAATTTTATCCTGTGTGGGACCTATCAGGCATAGAAGCTATATATCTTTCTATGGGATTCAAATCCTTGACTGGGAATTGAACTCATGAGTCAACTCCCATCCCTATAAAAATAATTTCCAGATTCCACCCAGGAACCAGCATTTTGATCTCAAATGTTGGGAATGTGTCATTATTCCTTGCAGGCACTTACCCCAAAGTGGGAAGTCCTCGTTGTAAGTATACTCCCACTGAGGTGATATGTTGCCATAATCTTGACAATGGGCATTTGGTAAATTACAAAACAAGTTATGTAATTTAGGACTCACTTGCAAACAGTGGCAATATTGGGCAATGTATCATTTATTTGTTCTTTTGTAAAATCTAGTTATCTGGATGGGAACTTTTGTGTTTCTTGAATTTCACTGCTGGTACAATAGTTACGCCTTAAAAGGAGAAGAACCAGAAATTATTATTAGAAGAGTACCTGCTTCACATCTGGAAACATTTGATTAAACTGAACCTGAGAAGGTTTATTAGCATATTTGTGTTTAGCCACAAGCTGATAACCAAACTGCTTGTTAAAAGGCTTGATTTGATTTATATTATGTGTCATAAATTTACCTGCAAGTGGATAGTCTTGCAACTATAATTACACATTAATTTTTTCCACGGTGCACTTTTGGGCAGAAAGCAGATCTTAGATGTGTTGTGAAAAACCTCTGCTTGCTTGTATGCTTCTTGAATCTTAAACTGACTGTTTTTTTAAAAATAATGAAATCAGCCTCACATTGGAAAGACTGCTGCTTTACTGCAGTCTTAATTTTAAAAGAAAGAAACTTCCAAACTTTGCACGATTCAATAAAAATCAAGTAGACTGAGAAATATATATTCATATTTCTTCATCATGCCCTGCTTTTTAATTGTTGACACAGCAGATAATTTATTCCTGTTCTTCCAAATTATATTACTTCCTAGAAATTTTGTAACCTTCATAAAATTATTGATATTATATAGAAATGGATTTATTAACTATTTTTCTCAGATGGCTGAGAGGGAAGGGTTAGGCTTCAACCCACAAGGGGGAAAAATGCTTTTGTTCAATTTGTCAAAATCAAAGACTTCAAAAGGCTATTTCTGCAGGAGCAATCCAGCCAAAATTAAGCATGTCAAAGAGAAAGTTTTATAGACGTTTGAGAGTTTTAATCTTTAGTCCCATGTAAGATTGTTTGGGAGAAAGTGTCAACAAAGATTATGGAGAGCTGTTATTTACACACACATACTTTTTCAAATTTAGTGAGATTCAAATAAACTGGACATTTTAATAGGTAAGAACATCTGGGGAATCGCTATAACTCACTAGCAGCAAACAGGCTTTGCATATCAATGGCTGAAAAATCAGGTGATGGGGAGAACACTGCAACACAATTACTCATCCCAAGCAATGCTTAGATGTAGACACTGCTCATACATTCCACATGGAAAACAATGAACTAACAGGTAGTAGATATGAGAGAAACACTTCTCCTTCAAGTATTACAGCTGGCAAAGAAAATTGTAGGTAGAAAAATAAGATTTATTTCTCTTTTGTTTTTGTTTTCTTAATAGAAGTGTATGAAACTCAGTAAAAGTAATCTATTAAAATGGAAAAAAATAGATATGTTACAACAGTTCCATAATTGCATTTCCCCTCTCTTTTCCTTTGTTTAAAAGTGAATATGGGAGACAGTTTTGGCCAGGGAGAAGGTGCTGGGGAGAGAAATTATGTCCTCTTTGACATAAAACTATCACTTCCCATCCCATTTTCCCTTCCTTCGGTGTGACTGAAATTGCTTAAGACAATTGTTTCATGTTTTGTTATCCCAATGAATTCCTTTTTTGTATTTCTTTATACAAGAAAAAAAATATGTAACCTGCCCTAATGTTTACTTTAGCTTGGTCCATCTAGAAGAGAAACAAAAAGACAACTGTCTATGGAGATTTTCAGTCATCCAGGTCATGGTTGTCCCAAAAGTGCTTTTTCAAAGGCAACTGAATTATGTTTTTCCTTGAAGATATGTTGCTTCTCATCCAAGAAGCTTCTTCAAGAACCTTGAAGCAGCTTGAAGAAAAGAAGTGAAATGTCTTCAAGTAAAAACAAAGTCCCATTGCCTTTTGAAAAAGCACCTTTGAGAGCTGGAAGCAGCATACAGTAGAAAAAGTTTTAGGTTATATCCGATTTCCTCTCATTGCTTTCTTTTGAATATTATGGAATCATTTATTCAATCATACATCCACCCCTTGCCTCAACTTCCCATTGCCTTGCTCAAAATAAGATCTTCCCCATATAGCAATAACAACTTTTGTTGTGCCAAAGGTGCTTTTTTCAAGTGGCAACTGGACTTTCTGGTTTTTCTTTTGAAGACATTTCGCTTCTCATCCAAGAAGTTCCTTCAGCTCTAACTGGATGGTGGGGAATCAAAGGATTTATACTCCTTGAAACCACTTCGTAAATACGTGGCTCAACATAGAAGGAGAAACCCATCAGGATTAGGTTCAGGAGTCCATCTGCATTTAAATGACAAAGGCCGCTCTTTTGAAGACAGCAAACTCCACATTTTAGAAAGAGGAAGTCAAAGAGGCCATCTATGTCAAAATTGAACAGCCCTCTCTCAACAGAGGGGGAGGGATATGACTGCATCTATCTCTGTTCTACAACACATTCAATAGTTCCAAGAAGCTCCACCTCCATTTGCACCACTCAGGTAACCCTGATGACACAGATAAAGTTCCAGGTGGCCTTAATGACTCACTAAAAGAACGCAAATAACCAGCTGTCTGTAAGGAGTAGAATTCCTTCCATTCCCCACCATCCAGTCATAACTGAAGAAGCTTCTTGGATAAGAAGTGAAACATCTTCAAAGAAAAAACTAGAAAATCCAGTTGCTTCCCAAAAAAAAAGCACCTTTGGGACAACCATGACCTGGAAGGTTAGAATCTCCATAGAAAATTTTCTTGTGATAAGAAATACAGACTCTCGTGAGTTTAGTTTAATCCATTTATGTATTTCTTGTTTTAACTTTGCTTTCTCCTGGGATGACTTTTCAACTTTTAGTCTACCGTACCCATCAAAAGCCTAGTCGCTAAGATTGGCTAATTGCACTTGATGCCTGGGGAACCATAAAAACTGTTGTGCAGATAATCCCTTGTATTAAAACTTAATTCAGACTCCAACCAACAATCGGATATGAACTGTGACTTCTCCTAGTACTGTATTTGTAAAGACTGAAATAATTTGAGTGAAATAAGCATGGATTTAATAAGAGCCAGTTTGGTCTAATGGTTATGACACCAGGCTAGAAACTGGGAGACAGTGAGTTCTAGTACTGCCTTGGACATGTGGGAATGACCCAGACCAGCTGAGTGACTTTGGGCCAATCATCAAGAGATGGTGAATTCTATTATCTCATTAGGCATGATAACTAGCTGGGTGTTTTTGTGCCAGTCATCTCTCTTCGCCTCATCATCAGGCTCAGGTGACAAGCTGGTTGGCCAATTCCTGTCACAACCAATGAATCAAAAAAGCACACACACACACACCACAAAAAACCCCAAGGCCTTAGTATTTGCTGGCATTTGTGCCAAACCTAAAATACAATTCTTCCAAGTTGTTGTTTTTCTTTTCATGTGGAAGATGCCATTTTAGTTACAAATGAGGGTGATTTCTTGCCACCAAATTTTTACTGTAAAGTAAAATTCAGAACTCCCATGCAACAGAATGAAGAGCAAGGGAAGGAATGCAATATGTCTCATTTATTCCATTTTGAATAAGCAAAGTAAGCATACCTTATTAACATCTGGTCTCTCCATCTCAAGACTCCATAATGGGGCTCCTATATTAATATTAGATCTAAAGGGCAGAATTGCTACACTGTACCACTGGGAGTAATGTTTTACACTTGGCTTTTAACTAGCACGATTATCCTTGCAGTAGCTTTAGTGCTGAATAATGACTGGAAAAACAGAAACATTTGTTCACAAAACTATCCCAGACCAGTGATTATGCATAACTTATTGTCCTCAAAGGCCCATTGGCTTCCAAAATTATGGTGACCTTATCCTCCCATAGAAATCTATTTTGAAAAGAAAGCAAATCTCACCTAATGCACACATAATACATTATTTATACTGTAGTCTGCGAAGTCAAAAATGATAGCCCATGGCAATGACTATGGACTTGAATCAAAATGTTCTTTCATCTGTTTTGATTCGGATGTCTTTTGACATAATTTAATATTGGCTTTTCCTGCTATCAAAAGTTCCTGATCCACCTTCTTAATGTCATTCATGGCTCTGCATCAGCTTTGATCCCATTACTTTTTCACCGCTGTCAAAAGAAAAGTATTTCAATGTGTTTGTTCTGTCATTATGTGAAAAACCTTTTATCCATGCCCTTCATAATTTGGGACTGACTTTTCCAGAATCCAGCTCAATGATATACTGGTCAACAATAGACAGAAAGGAAAACAGAAACACTAATTTTACCATGAATAAAGGCAAATATATAGTATACGTCCCAGGATAATGTTGCAGGATCGAATCTGGGGCGGTCACCGGGACCAGTGGTTTACTCTTCTGAGCTTTCAGACTCAGGCTGGAGCCCCAAAGCACATATTCCAGCAGAGAGAAGTTCCCTGAAGATGGCTCCAATACAAATCTGAAAGCTCAGAAGAGTAAACTTCTGGTCCCGGTGACTGACCCAGATTCGATCTTGTGTCACTAATTTTATGTTGTAGTATAGGTAGAGGACTGCCTAAATGGAAATAGGAAAACCTGACCTGGACCTGAAGGTGTGTGTGTGCAGGTATTTCAGCCTGTGGCTCCCCTTCCTGTCTCCCAAGGTTATTCTCACATACCACTGCAAGGTGAGTCTGAATCTTCAGATTCACAGGATGACCAGAATTACCTGCAGATTGCACCACAGGAAGTAGCTGAACTGTCCCTGAGCAGACACATCTAAAGGCAAACCTCAATTAGCCAAAGTCCTAAACCCTGGAACACATTGAAAATTAAGAAGAAAGGAAAGGAAATTAAGCTGTCCACTTGGGAAAAAAAAGTATGACTCAGAAAATTAGTCAATATGGTAATCAGAATTTAGGTCAAGGTTGGTTCAACGTTTTGGCTTGCATGGTCCACATTGACTGAAGAGGAATTGTCTTGGGTCACATATAAAATATATAATATAGTTAAGGTATATGTAAATATCACTAAAAAGTTCACAAAGAAATGATGGTTCACATAGCCCTTGTCATAATCACTATAATCATCATCATTTTAGCCATTACCTATTCACTGTGAGGTAAAGCTCTCTTCTGCATGTTTCCAACCTATATGATCCTGAGCTTTCTTTTGCCAATTGAGCCCACAATACTTACTTATGTTGTTACTCCATCTTGCTTTAGGTCTTTTTTGTGGATGCTTTTTATCAAGTGGAATCATCTCCTGCAACTCTTGGATTACGTGGCGGAACTTTAGACTGAAACTTTAGATTGACCATTTTTGGATTACTCTGGGCTTTGTCTCTGGTAATTTGTCTATGTAGGCTTTTGAAACAGAAAGTTCTCTTGTCTCCATTCTGTGTGCAGGAAGGTTTCAGTCTGCATTGTTCTTTGTTTGAAGATTTATGATTGCAATGAGTATCTCGCGTTTGAATCAGGTGTTAGTTGTGTACATATAGCATGCAGTATAGAACAAATATGTAGCTAAACCTACTGTAAGGAAAAGCTCTGTTTCTCCAAGGTTTGCGGCTGTGCTCTAATTTCAACCTGTCCATCATCCTATTTCAGTAGTATAAATGATGAGGTCATTTGAGAGACAAGGCGAAGACTGGAACTCCCATCCTGGTCCCACAATGTCCCTTTTGAATAAAACCAGAGATGGAGTTTTCCATAATAACTTAGAGTGATGAGTACAATTATTAGCCAGGAAACACATACAGAAGCCATTCAGAGGGGAAATTCAGCCAGACTCATTTCTCTGAGCCAGAAACTCCTATTTGACTTTCAGATTAGGTTTGTGAAAATTCCCTGGGACAATATGCCAACTGCCATGCCAATTTCATGCCTTCTCTTCTGATAAATAAATAATAAATAAATAAATAATAAAGCAACTCAAAATACCTTCTTTGTGCATCCTTGCAACCTTGCCACCATCCTAAACAATCATCCATTCCAGATAGAAGTAAGATGGTGGTAGCAGCAGCAGAAACTATGGGAAGACAGAAAAACTCCCTTCTTCCTTCCATCCTTCCTTCCTTCCTGCCTGCCTGCCTGCATGCCTCTTTCCCTCCCTCCCCCTGCAAACATGCAGAATATTTTCAAACTGAGCACCACAATTGGATTTTGAGTGGCACAGGGAGTGGCATGTGGAGTTGTTCTCCACAATCTCACAATCTATTGGAGTAGATGGCCATAATTAACTTAATGACAATAATAATGAGGAGTTAGAGGAGGAGGTCAAAACAACGAATAGAGCCCAGATAAAGATAAACTAGATTATTTAGAAATTAGAAATGTCTAAAACAGATTATTTAGAAAAAATTAAATTAGAATGTAACTGCATTGGTTAACATGACTATTCCCTTGGCCCCTACAAATTTTTCTTTTACTTGTTTTAGAAGTTACAGTGGGAAAATTTGGCTTCTTCACACTTAACATACACTACAGTAGACATATTTTGCAGTCTTTACCTAATGCAGGAATTAATAGACCTCTGTCTGTCTGTCTGTCTGTCTCTCTCTCTCTCTCTCTCTCTCTTTCTGTCTCTTTCACGCACACACACGCACACACAAACACACACACACACACACACACACAAAGTGAGACATCATCACCAGAGGTGGGTTCCTACTGGTTCGGACCGATTCTACTGAGTAGGTAGTAAGCCACTGGTGACGTCATGGAGCCGGTTCTGATCCGTGGACGCTGCAATCTTTTTTTGGGGGGGATTTTTTTTTAGAATTTTTTGGGTTTTTTTCCGTTATGCACATGTGCAGAAGCTAAGTTTCTGGCATGGCGCATACGTTGCCTTTTTGTTTTCAGCATTTTTGGGGGGGGTTGGATTTTTTTCTATTGCGCGTGCGCATGCGTGCCCACAAACGTGCCCACATGGCGTGGGAGGCTGCAAACTGGCAGCAAGGTAAATTATAACCCATCCCTGATCATGACCCTTAGCCCAAAGGCAATATAGATGGCATTGAGATAATTATGTAGCTCCATGGTCTACATCCAACACTAATTCCTATCTGTGTTTCCCCCAAAATAAGAATGTGTCTTATTTTCTTTTTGGCCCCAAAATAAGCACTAGGGGTTATTTTGGGGGATGTTTCCCCGCATGTATGGGAGGTCCACTTCTTCTGCTTCCTTGTGGTAGGGCAGGAGCATGCCAGTGCAACTGCCGTGAGGCAGGTGATGGAGCTGCTACACAATCCTTGCACCAATTACCTCACTGCCCCCACAGTCAGGCCATCCATGCCTGGATGACCTGTTACCTCACAGCCATGGCACCAAAATGCCACTCAGCTTCTCCCCTGTTGCGGCCGTGAGCAAGCAGAAGAAGTGGGCCAGCAGCTACATAGGCTACTGCTGTACATGGCTGTTGGTGCTGCCACCATGAGGCAGGTGTTGGAGCATGGATGGCCTGGCTGCAGGGGTCCTGAGGTAAGCCAGTGCAGGGTGCATGGAGCAGCTCCACCGCCACCCCACCTCACCTCATGACCGTGACACCGCAAACAACCAAACAGAATGGGTGGCTAGCTGGTTGTGCAGGCTCTTAAGTAGGGCTTATTTGGGGGGTAGGCACAGGCTTTAAAAAACATGCTAGGTCTTATTTTCAGGATAGGTCTTATTTTCGGGAAAACCAAATATAGGTTTCAATCAAAGACTGCAGTGATTATCTTGAATATATGTGTTTATTTACTTCTGGCTGGTTGGCAAATGTATTCCAGCGATATCATTAACACCTCCTTAGACAATGTTCCCTATAAGGTTTGGTGTGCTGTGAGCAAAAACGGAGCTTCAGGAGCAACTATTTATCTCATTCAGTCACATTGCTTGCATGTACCATTATGGCAATAAAACTAGTTTCCATATAAAGAAAAACAAATTTATTATTGTCATATTTTAGCTATTTTGCTTTTGAAAAATAAAAGTAGAAAAACTCACACTTAGAAAATAATATATCTGTGTTTTTCTTACATTTAAAAGTTCAAAGAAAAACACCATATCTTTTTTGTTTTGTTTCGTGAGATCAATACTGAAAAGTAGCACTAGTTTTCTAAGCTATTGTCATTTGTTAGTGAAAAGGATTATACAGTATATACATAAGAATGTAATGTGAAAATGGATACCCTTCTTACCTCTCCTTTCTTGCTTTAATCTTTTATTGAGATGAGGAAAAAATTATGGTACTGTGATTCTCTCACCTATATTTAACTAATCTAACTAATTGTGATAATATTGTTTACAGTGGCCATTAAATTGATTGATTACACGCCATCAAATTGGTGTCCATTCTTAGTGATCACACTGATAAAGTCACTGATATTGGATTCATTAAAAAACAAACCCTATTGAGGATATATTGTCTGTGAAATAAGGATGGTTGAATAAGGCAGTGCTCCCTCTAACCTTTTGGACACTAGGTGCTGGTTCCGTGGAGAGAGGTTTTTCTATGGACCAAAGGGAATGTGGTTTCGTGTGCTGCCTGCATCCTGTGGATGGATGGATGGATCGTTTGTTTGCATGGCCCAGGTTCTGGCATGCCATGGCCCGGTGCTGGTCCTTGGACTGGGGGTTTGGGAACCCTGGTATAAAGTTCTTGGGAAGACTTGGAAGTTTTTTCAAATTATATAGTCCATGAGTTGCTACCAATAGAAAGTTCACACCAAAGTTCTAGGTCAGTGATGGCTAATCTTTTCCAGACTGAGTGCCAAAAGCGTGTGCACCCAAACCCCTAAAATGCAATACATGCACAGCCCCCATGCATGCACCCCACGCCCTGCACATGCACAGCAGAGACCCGAAGGCCAGCTGGCAGGTGGGAGGCATGCACTCATGCATGGCAGAACTGAACTGGGGTGACGGCTCATGTGCCATCAGAGAGGGCAGTGCGTTCCACCTCTGGCACACATGCCATAGGTTGGCCATCATGGTTATAGGTTCTATTACATTAAGTATTTGAAACTGTCTATCTCTCTCTCCAACTTGAATTATATGTAAGGTAGAATATAAGGATATTGGCAGAGTTCCGAGTAACACACCCATTGAAAGCAGAACTCTGAGGCAGATAGATTCCTTAAAGAACATGTTTATTGGATACATCATATTGACACAGCTGGTGAAAACCAACTCTGAATGTTTCACCTAATTAAAAGAGTAAAAGTTTCCCTCCTCCCAGATGTCATCAGTCACATTGTCCAATGAATACAGCTGGCAGGCTCCTCTCCTCCTTCATCAGCCACCTGTTACGATGACCTTGGTCCCCACAGGAATTTTTTTATTTTCTTTTGACTATTATCTGGGCTATCTACCTCCCTCCTCCCCTCCCTCTCTCAGGCTTCGAGGCAAATATCAGGCAGCACAACCAGGTTCACTTCAGAGTTGACAGTTTTTGTTCAGATACCCTATCTGCCCTGCCCTGCCCTGCCCTGCCCTGCCCTGCCCTGCCCTTGTCTTACGCCTTTGCCAACCTGAAGTCATTCTATTTCCTGTATATATTGTGACTTCCTGACTTATATTCTGCATGAGGACAATGAGTTATTCTGGAATTCCTATTTTTCTTAGCGCATTCCAAAGTTTGACATGATCAACACAATCAAAGGTCTTTCTCGAATGAAGCACATATTGACTTCTTTTAGGTATTGCTCAGTTTATCCACTATACATCAGCAATAATCTTTCTTATTCCTTAAGTTTTGAACTGTAAAGCCAGTTCAACATGAAGCACCTCTGTATTTTTCTTGTAGGGATCTCTTCTGCACTAGATGATCCAATTATTTTGCTAGCATATGAAAATGTACAATAGTTTACACACTCTGTGAAGTCTCCTTTTTCTTCTTCTGGTATTCAGATATAGATTAGCTTTTTTCACTTTGTTGTCTGCCATGTTGTTTTCCCGATTTTATGGTATAGATTGGTTCAGGGGTGAAATCCAGCAGGTACTGACAGGTTCTGGAGAACTAGTAGTGGAAATTTTGAGTAGTTCAGAGAACTGGCAAATACCACCTCTGACTGGCCCCAGAGTGCAGTGGGAATGGAGATTTTGCAATATCCTTCCCCTGCCATGCCCACCAAGCCACACCGCACCACGCCCACCAAGTCACGCCCTCAGAACTAGTAGTAAAAATAATTGGATTTCACCACTGGATTGGTTCTTCTTTTATTGTTTGACATGTAGAAGGCCCTGTAACCTTCTGACTGGGTAAAGGCATACCAATGCATCACTGAATGGGATTTTAATAATGTATGTGAGATTGGCTCTCTACTTCCACCCACCTTGCTACAATGAGCTAGCACAAGTAGGCCTTGGAGTATGTGTGAATATGAATTCCTCTGTTTATTAGTTGCTTGAGAAATGTATTGTAACTATATAATTAACATCCTTTACTTGTGACCTTCTGGAAGGAAGTTATATGTTCAGAAGAAAGATATCCTGAATTCAAAGCAATCTCTTATCCCAAAGGAAGATTTCAAAGAAAGAACTCTTCTCTCCCTCTATTACTGTCTTTTCAGAGTATTTTAAGACAAGCCTCCCATTGAAAAAGTAAATTATTTGAGAAAAGAACCTAATCTTCCTTTCAGAAAAATATGATAGTTAATGTAAGAAAATTCAGACTATAACGTGCCATTACATCCAGTACTTTTGTTGCTTTGATGTAACGAGAGACAGCTACAAAAAGAAGAATGCGGAGTTGCTGCAATTTGTGTTATTATAATATTTCTAGGACTGGAATGGCAAATGGAAATCAAACAATGGGAAATAGGGAAAAAATCATGTGAATTGGTTATAACTTTAACTCAGAAGAGATTAGGGTTCATATTAAGATATAACAAAATGGCAGATTTCATTCCATGCTGAGAAGGAAGAATAAATATTTATTTATTTGATTATTTTTATCCCCTCTGTTATGTCCTCTGGGAGGACTAATGAGTATGTCCGTCTCTGGTTGGCTAACTAGCGGAGGGAAAATTAAAGCCATGTCAGTGGTCGGCAGGCGACCAGGGAATCCCATAAAAGCGGCTTCCCTGCAGCCTGCCGGCAGTTCCGTATTGCCTCCACCTGGATCCAATAAAGGTTGCTGACTGGTCCTGCGCCTGTCTTCCTTACTCGCGCAATCTAACAGTGAATATTAATTCTTTCTTTCTACTTTATTAGTTTTATTTATTTATCAACAAATAAGAGAGAAATACCGCATTGGTTTAGAGTCATTTCAATCTGTGTATATTAATCTTGAATCAGTATGGCTGACTGGGGAATTCTGGGAGTTGCAGTCCACATATACTAAAGTTGCTGAGTTTGAGAAGCACTGTTCTAGAATCTTTGGTAGTTAAAATGGTTCTACTCAAGGCTGGGCCAGCTCCGGAGAGCTTTATTGACACTTTGCAATAAAGTGGTGGCTCACAAGTTACCTTTTTGCCCTTATCTTTACTAAATCTTTGAGTGCAGTCATCCCAGGCTTTAGGTTAAGATCCCATCTGTCCACTTTATCACGTACAGTGTTGAACTGGGCAGTATTATCCTGAGAGAGGATTGTACATCCATTGATACTTGAGGATGGTGAGGAAGAGAACTGTAAAAAACAACCCATGAATCATGAATTTGCAGAAATACAGCTTTAATCAGATACTGTATGTTGAAAAGATTATTTTCAAGAATTTCTCCCAAGTGGTGAAATGAATTCTTTTCTGAAGCTGAAATTGTCCACACTGGCTGCTTACAAAACGATGTCAACCCATATCCTTTAAGCCTAACTTTTAGCAATTATTATTTTTGTATTTATTACTTTATTAAGTATATTGCGGATATAAAGTCTGATGATGCACATGGATTTTGTCAACATTTCTGCTTTTTATATCTTGAGGATTTTTTATTAATAAATATTAATCTGAATGGGCTATCTACAGCTAAAGTACAACTTTAATTAGAAAGCCAGAGTGACATTGAGCTTTCTACTGATCAACACTCATACACTGAAACAATGACTACCCCAAACTATGCTTCTAGACTGAAATGTAATGTTTAGCAACAACATTTCAATTAAACCTCTTAATGGAGGAATAAATCCTGAATTAGTATTTTTCTGTTCCAAAGGAAAACTCATAAAATTGTCTTATCACTGTTGGAACAATGTTGGCATGGATTTTGCAAGAAATATTGAGCATGCATCAATCTCAAGTCTGAAAATTTACTGTTTAATTTCTGCCTCACCCACATGGACAGATATTGAATGGCACACTTCCCTGCCTCCTTCACATTGGTTACAAAATAAGTATATCAGGAGATAAAACCTGCTTGAGTAGGCTTTTCTACTAGGTTAAAACTCCCAGAGCCAAGAAAATCAAGTTGATATAAAACAAGACTTTGCAATTTATTCACAATCATTTTAGCTGTGGGAAAAGAAAAGACATTTTTAATGTCTTAATGGCATCAGTGTTCTACCAATGCTTTATAAACTTGAAACTGAATCTTGTTAAAATGTTTACCAAACATTTTTTCCATGGCATTCATCTCAACTAAATATTAGCCAGGCCAAATACAGGAGAGAGGCTGGATGATATCTCCTTACAATATAGTTTTCCACCCCAATCCTATTGTGCTAATATGCCCACCTCCACTTATTAGAACTAACACTAGGTCATAACATGCTTCTGGAGAATAATAAACAAGTAGTTGGAAAGTCTCTTGTCTATTTGTTCTGTACATATCTCTTCATCATTCCGTAGCTTCTTTGGTTGCCCATGCTTTCTGAGCTTAAAAAAAAAAAAGCCCTCTCTTTCCCTATGTTTTAATGAAATATTTTAAAATGATTAGTGCAGTCACATCTTTTCCAAGTTTGTATGGCTGCTTTATAAATTGGTCTTAGCTGAAAGAGTTGAACAGTGCCATAAGATGATTTATGCCTTTAAGATGTGTAGACTTCAACTCCCATGCTGGCTGAGGAATTCTTAAAGTTTCCAAGTTTGAAAAACCATGCTGTATGCAGTGGTGGTATGCTACCGGTTCGCACCGGTTGAGATGAACTGGTAGAGGCAACGGCGGGAGGCTCCGCCCACCCACCCAGATGTCATCATGGATGCTCTGCGCCCACTCACATTTCCAAACCAGTAGCGAAGGTAAGTGAATACCAGTACTGGCTGTATGCTATAGTATAATTACTCCAAATATACTATTAGATACGCCAAAGTAACCCAAAATATTCAGCATACACTGTTTCAGTAATAATACTAATGTATGTACAATAAATACTAAAATCAACTAAAGTTTAAGCAGCATCTTTCCCAGCAAGCTGATATATCAGTCGCTGTGATTGACTTACCAAAAGCTCAGTACTTCTCTGGCTTTGCCTGGGACTATGAAAGGAAGAGAGTAGCATCTATCTGGCAGGAGACTTTTCAAAGTGCCACGCCTTTCAATAATCTACCTATAACTGAATCCATGCATTTTATAAATCCAGTGTCAACTCATGAAGCTTCCCTGACCTGCTCCCGAGTTGCCATAGGCAGGGGGAGGGGAAATTGTGTCTCACAGCTGCACCAAGGAATTTACTCCTCAATCATAACAAGATGCTTTTTGGCTGAGCAAGTCAAGGCCATCTCCGTGGATACCAGCAATGCCTGGAAGGGAGTGACTTCTGCAGCCCGCAAAATTACCTCGTTGGGGAATGTGACGGAGTGACACACTGTGGGGGGAGGGGGAAACAGGGTCAGAGGCAAGGCATGAAGGGGGTGAAGTCAGAGATAGCTTCACCTAGGTAATGCTGACATGGTGCTCCTAATAAAAGACTGGATTTTTATTGAGACTCTTAATTGTGTTAGGGCACTGGTCAGAATCCAGACATCCAGATTTTCTTAACCATAATTTGTAACAATGCAGAATAATAAACAATGCATGACACATGCTTCTAACCAATAGTGTTAGATCGCGCAGTGAATGAAGACTGGAGGCATCAGTGACAATCAGATCTCTTTATTGTGGTTCAGCTCAAGA
>JANHFT010001146.1:74822-87175 GCA_032467955.1 Pseudoxenodon macrops | reverse complement strand
GTAAATATGGCTACATGTCTCCAACTCCACACTATCCCCCCTCCCATTTTCCCACAACAGAAAAATGCATAGTAGAACAACAGAAAGTGTGGCAGGCCAAAACCCAACAGGATTAAAATGCAGGCCTGACACTTTTGGCCCACCAGGTTTTCTGATATCTATCCTAACTGAACCTGTGCTCCATGTTCTTGGGGAAAACTTTTTTCCTTGCCAAACTCTAAGGATTATCGCAAGCAGATATTACGTTAGGGCTGATGTTGGATTGATGTATAACAAAGGTTCCCATTTGCTCAGAAATATCTTCTTCCTTTCACTTTCATAACAGGGCAGGTAGTAGAGATGATATGAGGTTATGTAGTGTGGTATTGGAGAATACGTGCCTTACCTCTCCCTCCTGTTTGTAAAAGGACTTTTTTTTCACTCAAGTGTAAGGCCATTGCTGCTCTTACAAATGAAATGTCTGGCACAGACAAGGGTCAGGAGTTTGGATTACAAATCTCACCATTAAATGCTAAGAGAGGTGAGATAGCACTCTTGTAGTTCAAGCAGAACTGGAAAGACTTTTATGGACATGACAGTGGGGAATATCTCACACGCTCCTCTGAATAGCCCATATTGGGTGGACATACAGGCAGACTTCAGCTTACAATAATTCATTTAATGGCACTGAAAAAAATGATTTACAACAGGTCTTCGCAGTTATGACCATCATAGCATCTTCGCAGTTTAGATGCCGGGCAACCGGCATGTATTTATGATGGCTGCAGCGTACTGGAGTCATACAATTACCATTTGTGACCTTCCTTGCTGGCTTCTGATAAGCAAAGTCAATAAGTGAAGCATGTCCAGAGATATTTCACAAGAAGAGTCCTCCACTCCTCTGCTCGCAACAGAATACCTTATGCCACCAGGCTTGAAATTCTGGGCTTAGACAATTTAGAACTATGCCGCCTTCGGTATGACCTAAGCATAGTACATAAAATTATCTGCTACAATGTCCTACTGGTCAACGACTACTTCAACTTCAACCACAACAATACACAAGCACACAATAGATACAAAGTTAAAGTGAACCACTCCAAACTCGATTGCAGAAAATACGACTTCAGCAACAGGATAGTCAATGCCTGGAATGCACTACCTGACTCTGTGGTTTTATCCCCAAATCTCCAAAAAATTTACCTTAGATGGTCTACTGTGACCTCACCCCATTCCTAAGAGGTCTGTGAGGGGCGTGCATAAGTGCACCGGCGTGCCTACCGTCCATGTCCTAATGTTCCCTTTTATTCATATTCATTTCATGTATTCAAATCGTGTTTATACTTATATATATTATCTAATACGTGCTTGACAAAATAAATAAATTAAATACAATACAATTTGCTTAACAGCCACATGATTTAGTTCATAGCTCCAGGAAAACTGTAGCTTTAGGAAGAAAGGAGCACATTGAGCTGATTCAGCAAAAGAATGGTAAGGAGCTGTTCTTCCTTCCTACTCTACCTTCTACAAATCTGTCCACCACTAGTTCCTAAGAACCAGAATGTTGGGATGGAGAAGTATATCAACCTCTTCTCTTTCTACTCTACTGTCCTGTCTACCTTGAGATACAGGCTGGCTTCTAAGTCCCCTTTCTCTTTTCTTTTTTTCTTTCCAGTCCCTTATCTCTCCCTAAGGCTAGATGTTAACACCAGACTTATTCCAAAGACTTCCCCCCTCCATCCTCCACCTGACAAAATATCACAATTTTAGAGCCCATGTATGCATTTGTTTGTTTGTTTGTTTGTTACATTTGCTTCCTATCTCACCGTGGAGCGATTCTAGGTGGCTTATCATAATAAAAAGGAGTTGGTTCTCAGATCTCAGAGGCATGTGTGGGTGCCATTTTTGAAGTTCAAATACCTAGAAGCCAAACTTTAAAATATTTTAAATTGAAAGTTCTCACATGCCAGGTTTTTGTTTTGTTTTTTTGGATAGAGGAAATAGAAGAAACATGACCTGGCGTCCTGCTTTTCACCTCTTTTCTGCTGCCATTAGATAACATTAAAAAGTTTCATGCTGGAATAACCAACAGGCATTCTGTTCATGACTTTTACACAATCACTGCTGGTGGCTCTAGAAAATTCTATATGTAGATATAAAGTCTTACCTATTCATGTTGCTCTCTAACCCTGCTTTGGTCTGCTTTTTGTCCCTTTTTACCAATTAATTATTTTGTCTGCTTTTAAAAAAAAACACAACTTGCTGATATTTAATAAATAAACATCAAGCTATCATTTTTGCTAGCTGAATTGAGCTGCATGTATGCTTGCTCCAATCTGGATGGAAAGATTGATTGGGACTGTGTTGGGTGCCCACTTAAGTGGAAATTACCCACAATAATTTTTCAACAGTCTCAGCTGGAGTCTCCACATAAAATTGTCATCAGTATATGAAATTTTAACTTCCTGAATCAAATGAAGGTGGGTGGAAGATATTCTACTGATGGTTCTTCTGAATCTCATTATTCTTCTGCAACAAAAGTCAACAATATCAAGACAAGCTTCTTTCAATGTGTAAAAAAACAAGAAAAAAAGTCAAGGCAACGATTGATCCATTAATGGGAGAAAATGGCAAGAAGGTGATAAGCAGCAGGGAGAAGCAGTACTGCTTAATTCATTTTTTATTTTATTTTTTGCATCTGTCTTTATGCAAAAGGAAAAAAACAGTCCAACCTATCAAAAACAGTACCGTAAAAGATAGATTAGGAGTACAAGTTAAAATAGGGGGGGAAATTGGTAAGAACACATATATACACTCTAGAAGAGTTCAAATTACCAGGACAAGATGGATTACACCCCAAGATTCTGAAGGAACTAGGACTAAGGATGACATGATAGCATTATTTAAGGGGCTGCCACAAAGAAGAGGGGGGTCCACCTTATTCTCCATAGTACCTGAAGCAGAGGTGGGTTCCTACCGGTTCGGACTGGTTCTACCGAGTAGGTAGTAGGCCGCTGGTGACGTCACGGAGCCACTGGTTACATACTCGTGATTTAAAAGATCTTGATTAGTAGAATAATAATAATAGAATAACAGAATTGGAAGGGACCCAGTGTTGTGTTTCCTGAAAATTTGATTTCCCCCTCATCCTCTCATGTCCTTTGACTACTATTGCTGAAGTAGCATGGTTTCTTGTTCTTTTGAGGCATGAAATACATAGCCAGTGTGACTCCTTAATAAAAGTTAATCAATCTTAATAAAGAGTTTGCAAAGGACAAAACTGAAAAGCTAGATTCACCTGCCCAGGAAATGTTTTGGGTTTGGAAAATACCTTGTCCCCTTCCTCATGTGACATGGCCTTGTCTGTTCTATAGGCCCTTATTTTCCTCCTCCTCCTCTTCCTCCTTTCTTCTCCCCAAAAGACTCTGAACAGGTTAACATCAGAATATATAGCTAAAACCATTAAAATATAGAAAAACAACAGCCTGGACACTTGCAGGCAGACAAAAGGAGGAAGAAAGTGGAAATAACTATGATGGATTAAATTTTTGCAGTTGAGCATGCGCATGAGCAACAATATATGTCTATAAATGATGGGAGGAATCACCAAAGGGTAAAATATTATATAAACAAACTTTGAATAATAGTACCACAAATAATAACAACCACGACTCCTTGGATAGTCCCATCAACCATTGGGATCTATATTGACCATGTTCAGGAAGTATAAAAAATCCATCATCCTTGAAACATTTCAAAATTTGTCACTAAAAAAACCCCAGTAAACTCCCTCTCAAGAGGGAAATTAAAGTTTGTAATAACAGAAGCTATAACAGTGGATGTTTTAGTAGAGTATGAGCTACCTATTCAAATGCAATTTTCATAGGGGAGGTTGAAATATGTTCTAATTGTCACCCTGATGGTTAGTGAATCAATCTGGGCAGAGGAAAAGACCTCTTGTATGGAATGTGCTTGAGGTTTTTTTTAAATAGCTAAGGAGAGCTCAGAAGGACAGGGCAGGCCTACTATAAAAGAGAAGGAGATGTTGGCCCTACCCAACTGAGTAGCTGAATCCCAGGCCCTTTGTTGGAGTTCTTCTATACTTTTATCAAAGCCTAAAGTAAGTAAAACTGGTATTGAGAAACCATACCATGTCTTGATCAACCAGTCTTTGCAACCAGAGGGTAGAAAACTACCATTCAGGGCAGGAGTGGGTTGTGGTTATTTTTGCTGCTGGTTCTCTCGGGGTCACACTGCATCTGCGCGCATGAAGCACATACGCACATGCGCACACAGCAATCAAAAGCAATCAAAATCCAAGATGGCGCAAAATCATGGCTCCATGACATCATCGTGGAGTTACTAGCAGTTCTATAGAACTATATAGAACTGGTAAGAACCTACCACTGATTCAGGGTATGACAAACCAAGAAAGTTACCTCAAAGGATTGCTTTCTCCAAGATGTTAATCAGTGTAGGCTTCCAGGGACCTCCAAAGAGAAACAGCCCAGTCCTAATTGTGTTAGAATATTAGAAGTCAAGTAAGGAATGGATGCAATGTTTTTTAGAAATCTAGCTGGTATAGAATCAAAGATTAAGATCATATAGACACATGGCTGGATATTACACAGCAAAATACCTGAAACTTTGAATAACTTAAATGGCAGCCATTAATGTGCTTTTCCACCTAAGGAGCCCATATGAGTGTCAAAATTCAATCTGGTGAACAGAACTTCACATTCCAAGTCCAACTTCTTTTTTATGTTCGCGTAATCTCTCACATGCATGTTTTAAAATGGACATTTTACAAGGGAAATGCCACCATTAGATGACATTTCCTTATCATTCTGCTGAAGCCAGAGGCTTTTTTTTTTTGGTAATGCTTATTTTTATATCATTCTTTAGAATTGGTTAAATATTGAAAGTAACCACTTGTGAACATGGCATGTTAAATTTTAAAATGCATGCCATTAAATGTTATTCTCCTGGTGACATTTTCCCACTCAAAACAAGTGCTTCAATTAAATTTTAGAGGGGAAAATATACGTACTTAGGGAAATTGTAAGAATGTGTTTCCTTGAATGTCCTTAGAATGCAACAAGGGCCGAAGGGATGCCTGCCTCTGTTTAAAGCAAACTCTGTATGGATGTCACCCAAATCAGCAATTTACAGAGCTAAAGGTTTGAGAAATGAGCTTGCTCCCCGTTACCCTGAACTAAAAAGATTTTGAAATGCAGCAGGCGCTCTGTTTAAACCACTGCATACCGGAATGCATGGGTGCCAATTGAATTCAATTTATCCTGACTTAATTTGAATTAACATGATGGGTCTTTTGACACAAGCCGTACCGACTAATTGTTGCCTGTTTGCTTGCACTAAATCAGCAACTGAGGCAATCAGGAGAGAAGAACCAGATGTTCAGTGTTTCTTTGATTGCCCACAGCATTAAGGTTGGGAAGAAGATATGTGTGGCTGATTGACTCTATTAGCATCTGTCAAGGCGATGTTTGCATTCCAGACACAACTGTCAAAATAAGCAGGATAATGGCAATCGTTCCCTTGTGTTACGTTTCTTGGAGGAACAGAGCAAAGTGCAAGACTTGTGAGGGTATAGAGCAAGATGCCCAGGGAACAATCATGCCTTGAGTTGTGCACCGCAATCAACCAGAGATACACACAAAAATATACTGTACAAACACACATCTGTCTCACGGATTACCGGTACTTTATATTTCCTTTTTCCTATCAGTGTGTAACTAATAGAGGTCACTCTTGACTTATGACTGCAACTGAGTCCAACATTTTCATTGCTAAGTGAGGTAGTTGCTAAGTGAATTGTGTCTCATTTTGTGAAGTTTTTTTTTTGCCACAAACAAGTGAATCACTGCAGCTCAGGGACAAAATTCAGCAGGTTCTCCTGCTTTTCACCACTGCTGCAGTTGTTAAGTGAATCATGCAGTCGCTAAGTGAATCTGGCTTTCCCCATTGACTTTGTTTGTTGGAAGCCAGATTACAAATGGTGATCACATGACCCTGGGAGAGTGCAACTGTCATAAATACATGCCAGCTGCCAAGTGTCCAACTTTTGATCATGTGACTATGGGAATGCTGCATAAGTGTGAAAACTGGTCATAAGCCACTATTTTCAGTGCTGTTGTAACTTCAAATAGTCACTAAATGAATGGTTGTAAGCCAAGGACTACCTGGATAATATATTAAGGCAGCCTACTCATCCAGAGATGCAAAACAGCTGCTTCCCTTTTTTTGCCCCACCATGCTTTTCAGGGGTAGTCACGCCATTAGAAGAAGCAAGACGAAGGGAAAGGAAGTCAGAAGGTCAAGTTGGGGAGCCTGTCCTGAATTTACCAAGGTAATTTTGCTATCCTGCTCCCTTAAGGCTAGAGTAAAGGTAGAGAAGTCCCTGTGGATTTTACTCCGCTAGTTGTTGCTGGCTATAGGGGCTGATGCTCATTGAGCCAACACTGTCCAAAAACATTTCCACAGTCATGTGACTATCATGACGTAACAGGGTACTGTTGCCTGCCCACCAAAGTGGTACCTATTTATCTACTCACTTTTCCATGCTTTCGAACTGCTAGATTGGCAGGAGCTGAAGTGAGGACAGGCGCTCACTCTGTCGTGTGGTGCCTGGGTCTCAAATTTTGGTGGGTAGCCAAATAAACCCAGTATCTTAAATGCTGAGCTACCACGTTGCCCTCTTAAGGTTAAAGGCAGAAAGCAAAATAATACTAATATGAAAAAAATTGTTCCGCTTCTACATATGGAATGGTGAAAGCAGGCACTGGAACAATATGATGGTCCTATACTGGTAGTCTTCTTTACAAAGATTCATTTAGTGACTGTTCAAAGTTACAGCAGCACTGAAAAAAGTGACTTATGACCGCTTTTAATACTTATGAGCATTGCATTGCAGCATCAAAATTCAGATGCTTGGCAAGTGGTTTATATTTATCATGGTTGCAATGGGGTCACGTGATCCGCTTTTACAACCTTCTGACAAGCAAAGTCAATGGAGAAGCCAGATTCACTTAACAACCATGTTATTAACTTAACAAATGCAATGATTCATTTAACATCTGCAGCAAGAAAAGTTGTAAAATGGAACAAACTCACTTAACAAATGTTTCAGGAAGCAACATAAATTTTAGGCTCAATTGTGGTCGTAACTCAAGGACTATCTGTATTTATCATGTGATGAAGGTAGTTTTCTTTTTTTTCAAGAAATGGTCACTGCTATTAAAAGTATGAAATTGGGGGAAACAATCTGGTCCTGACACTTTTCTTGCAGATCATTGTAAAAACAATATTATTATTATTTGTGTGTTTTACTAGAGGCATATGTTCAAGCTTTTCCAAATTCCCTAAATCAAACAAGAAGTCCACTAAATGTTGTAATTCTAGGTCTTTCTTCCTAAGATTCTTATAACTATTTTGCTCTATACAAAGTATAGGATTCTTCTAATTCTAGTGAGCCTAAAGTAGATTTATTCAAGAGTGTTAAGCTATTGATAAGATCAGATTTAATTGCAGGTATAATTGCTTTAACTCAAAATGGATAAAACCTAGCAGTTACAATTTCTTTGGACATTGAGAAAAGGTTTTATAACTTCTTGGAAGTTTTTGAAGCTAGTTCTGACTGATTTTCATGTCTCCAAAGCTTTGTATTTTTCTACTAGTGTATTTATTCTATTCTATTATTTATCCAATTTATTCAAAACCATGCCTGATTGTTAATGATATGTCATATTCCTAATTAAATTTATCTCAAGGTCCATGGCAAAGATACCTTATTTCTCTTTTTTTCTTTCTAATCTGGTTTTATAAATTCTTGCTTTCACTAATAGAAGTTAACGAAGTTACAGTGCAAGGCATAACATCAGTTTTTCGATTATATGTTTCATAAATACACCAGGTACCCTTGTTCTTCTGCCATGTCATTTATACATGAGCTTGGGAAACAGTCTGGATACTTTATAAGTCGAGATAAATCAAATTTGATGATATTGACTTACTGCAATAGAAAAATATAAAGATTGGAGCTTTAAGTTATGATCTAATTCCTTTTGTTTATCTTATATTCTTATATTCCCAGAAACCCTTCTCAACTAGTAAATTTCAAATTATCCCCAGCTTTGATGCAAATGAAATAAGAATAGCCAGATGGTCTAGAATCCCAGTGAGTATCTGGGATAAGTTAAATGTGATTAAGATGAATATAACTCCATGACTGATTTATATTTTGAGAAGCCTCTCACGTTTATTCCACCACAAAATAAGTTTACAGAACATTTCTTGAGCAAGACTTTTTCCAGACTTTTGGACTTATCACTGGGCATCTGTGCTCACTTTGGCTACCGGCTAGAGAGAGACTTCAGAATTAAGCACCCTTTTGGACTTGGCTTGAGAGCTGGCTGTTCTTACTCAATGATTAGAGTCAAATACTCTACATGTGTTCAGAAGTATAACATTCAACCCCTTCTTGGCGAAATCTGGTAAGAAGCAAGCAACTGAGTTTTGTAGGTTATCCTCCTAATGTTCACAAGACTGCTGCCTTATTTGCAGCATATTTTGGGAGAAAGTTTCCTTTAAACCTAACAATAATTCCTCAGAATTATGGTGGTCTCATTCCATGGTGGTGTTATAGCAACCAGCAAAAATATAAACCTTGGCATCTGTGGATACCAAAGTGTTTCTGGCTATTTCTCTTTTAGTGCCCACCAAGTCTCCCTGTTTAAATTTAAAAAAGAAGAATGCTTTAATTCAAAAACTTCTAATGATTTTTAGAAGCAAACCAAATCTAAATCAAAGCTAAATCATTTTAAAATCTGCTTGTTCATAGAAAATAAAATATTGGGGAGCTCCAGTCTGTAATTTTCTTAAAGTGAGCCTTACCAGGAAACAAAGATAACATATTCTTATGAAGTAGATGAGGTGGTGATGTGCAGCCTACATAGTTTGCTTCCCAGAAAATTACTGTTGATTTACTTCAGTCATCCAGGCTGCCAATATTTCAGATGTGTTAAGTGGCCCTGATGTGGACAGTGTGAACAGCCTATATTAATTTATTTAACAGCAATTGTGATTATGATTCAATCATTTGGATGACTTAAACCATTTAACACCAAACCACTATTCAAAGAGAGAATATTTGTTAAAACTCCTGATTTTTCGTGAGTATAATGGAACAAGCCTGTCTATTGTCTTTAGGTGTGAATCCAAAGGCAACTGAATTCACCCTCACCAACTGCAAATAAATTCATTGGAACAAGTTTTTAATGTAGGGTTTTGCAAAGAAAAAATGTTTTGAAAAGTACGACCAATCATCTTGGTAGTATAAGTCTTTTTTAAAGGGATAGGGTTTTTTGTGGATTTTTTGCAGATTGTCAGTCATTCTGTCATTTTATTTCAGTTATTGACCAGAAAAACAGATCTTGGAAAAATAAGAGTCCCATTTAACTGTCCAAATGTCAGTGCAGCCTATACAGCACAAAATTTGACTGGAATAAAACAAGCTACAAAATCATATAACAATAAAACTAAAAGTGTAAGTTACCCCTAAAAATTAATGTAGTAAGGTATTATGTAATTTGAATAAAGTAGTTAAATAATTGTAATAGAATAGTAAATGTACTGGCCTAAAATATAGAAATGCTATAATAGTTAAATCCATGGAAAACTGTAATTAATGTAAATTTATATCTAAACAAAATGTGATGTATAAAGAATGCATAAGGAGTGATTATATTTTGGAAATGAAAAGTTAGAATTCAATTATAATGACTATATTGTTAAAATGACTCTGGCAATATGAATGAGAATGAGACAGAAGAAAGAATCAATTGACAGTAAGTACATAATACAATGATGTGGAATAGTGACGAAATGGACGAAAGCATTTGAAATGGTTCCGAATGAAGAATGTCCAAGAGATGTTTGAAGAGAATTATGGTGCATTGAACAAACTGAGGAATGATTTTTGGCTGCAGTCCTCAAAATGGACTCAGATTGATTTGGATAGTAACAGTTTCAGGTAGAAGGAATCAGTGCAACCAAGGTGTTTGGTGAAGAGTGGGAATAGTAATTTCTGACAAGTGTCAGCACAGAGAGAGCTGCACGATATAATCTGTTGTTCCAGTATCACAATTGCTCCTGAACCACATGGCCACAATCTTTGCTCAAAGGTATTATCTCCCCTCACCGACTGCTGTTGAAAGGGCATTTCATCAGTGGTGGGTTTAATATTTTTTTTACTACCATTTATGTGGGCGTGGCTTGGTGGGCGTGGTGTGGCTTGATGGGTGTGGCCATTCATTCCCTCCCCACTCCAGGGGAAGGTTACTGCAAAATCCCCATTCCTTCCCGATCAGCTAGAACTCGGGAGGCAGAGAATAGATGGGGGCAGGGCCAGGGGTGGTTCTAACTTACCTTACTCGCCACCGGTTCGCTACCTCCTGCGCTATGTGGGCGCACCTCATACGTGCGTGCATGCACAGTACAAAAAAAATTACAAAAAAATGCCAAAAACAAGATGGCGATGCATGCACAGTGCCAGAAATCCAGTTTCTGCAAATGTACAGAAGAAAAAAACCCGGATTTTTTTTTAAAAAACCCACAAAAAAGATGGCAGTGTCCACGGACCAGAACTGGTACTATGATGTCACTAGCGGCTTACTACCTACTCTATAGAGCCAGTCCGAACTGGTAGGGACCCACCTCTGGGTGGGGCCAGTCAAAGGTGGCATTTACTGGTTCTCCGAACTATTCAAAATTTCCGCTACCGGTTCTCCAGAACTGATCAGAATCTGCTGAAACCCACATCTGCATTGCATCCAGCCAAAGGCAATGCCCGTCTAAGTTTAGGGATTGTTATGAAACTGAAGTATGTAGCTGTGCAGAATGGCTCATTTTTGGGCAAAGGTGACATATAGTCCCTAAACAAGAGAAGCCATAGGATTTTTCATGTAGCACTTGATGCCAGGAAGACTAGAAGCTGTCAGTCATAATTAAAAGAAACCCAGCCAGCTGAGTTTAAAAAAAAAAAGGTTTAAGCCAGCATGAAAGGATGTAAATCCAGCGGGAGATTTCTATTTTGAGTAAACTAGTTTCACAATGAAGCACCATGTTTAGAACACAGGAAGGAAGCTATTTGGAAGACATATTTCAGGAACTTAAATTAGACTCTTTTGCAACAGAGGGGGAAAAAAGACCTGTTAAGGTGCTATTGGATTCTAGAGAGAAGCTGAGCTTCTCTTGGCCAAGAAGACTTTGAGAAGGTATGTGCTGGATTCTCTTGAAGAAGAAGAAAGTTTGTACAGCTGAAACTGTTTAATATGATATGGTCAACATCAAATTTACCAATGCCTGTGGAGTGGAAAACAATCCCTAGGTAGTTCAATGTCTCGGGTTGTATTATTTAAATGGCTATTTAGCCTCTAGACCAGAGGTGGGTTTCAGCAGGTTCTGACCAGTTCTGGAGAACCGGTAGTGGAAATTTTGAGTAATTCGAAGAATCAGTAAATATCACCTCTGACTGGCCCCACCCCCATCTATTCTCTGCCTCCCGAGTCCCAGCTAATTGGCAGGAAATGGGGATTTTGCAGTAACCTTCCCCTGGAATGGGGAGGCAATGGAGATTTTGCAGTATCCTTTCCCTGCCATGCCCACCAAGCAACGCCCACTAAACCACACCATGCCCACCAAGCGACGCCCACAGAACTGGTAGTAAAGATTTTTGAATCCCATCATATCTTATATATCTTATATGATATCTTATACCGCATATCTTATGGTATTTGGCAAATGCCATAATCTTGGTTTTGGTATCCTTGGTTTCTAGCATTTCTTTTTAAAAGTGCTCAGCAAATCTCTAAAGTGCATACTTCAGGCCAATCTACATCACTTGCATACAGAAGCTGTTTTCCAATTTGGAGGGATGGAGAGATGGATTGTTCAATTTATCAATGAAGGGGGTGATGAATAGATGAAAAGAGAAGAGCTAGAATGCACCCTTGTCTCATCTCTCTTTTATCTGGCATTTATCTGGTATTTATCTGGCATTTATCAAATTCATCCAAGAATTTTCATGAAGCTTGTAGATGAGCATGAACAAACATCTATCCATTAAGAAAGAGTTCCATTTCTCCCATAGTTTAAATCTTGAGATGAAATTTAAGGCAATCTGAAATCAAAGAAGAGGGAGTCAAACTATTCTCCAAAGTACCTGAAGGTAGGACAAGAAGCAGTGGGTGGAAACTAATCAAGGAGAGTGGCAATTTAGAACTAAGGAGAACTTTCCTGACAGTTAGAACAATTAATCAGTGGAACAACTTGCCTCCAGAAGTTGTGAATGC
>JANHFT010001146.1:41507-56737 GCA_032467955.1 Pseudoxenodon macrops | reverse complement strand
TTCGTATAGGCCAGCGGTCTGCAACCTTAAACACTCAAAGAGCCATTTGGACCTGTTTTCCACAGAAACGAAAACACGGGGAACCACAAAACCTGGGTCGGCATGGTCAAATCAATATCACTCACTTCTACCAGTCACATGACACACACCCCAGCCATGCCTCCCCAGCCGGTCATTAGAGCAGAGAACCGGTTGTTAAAAAACACCGGGAACCACAACACCCTTTTGTCATCTCTCCCTCACACCTCCCTATCTCTCTGTCTCTGCCCTGGCTGCTTCTCTATCCCCCGCCGTCATCCTTATCTCTCAGGCCAAGTGAGGAGTGACTGGGAGGGGAGGGCGAAGGGAGGGACCAGTCAGTGGTAGGATCACCCGACAGGGAGCCACAGCAGAGGGCCCAAAGTGCCGCATGCCGCTCTGGAGCCGCAGGTTGCTGACACCCGCCCTAAAGCAGGGGCCTACAACCTTAAAACACTCAAAGAGCCATTTGGACCCATTTCTACACAAAACACCGGGAGCCATAAAATCTGGGTAGGCGTGGCAAACTCGACATCTCACCCCCATCCAGTCACATGACACCCCCAGCCATGCCTATCCAGGTTTTGTGGTTCCCAGTGTTTTCTGTGGGAAACAGGTATCTGTCTGTCTGTCTGTCTCTCTTTCTGTCTCTCTCTTTCCTTCTGTTTCTCTCTATCTCTTTTTTTGTCCCTGTCTCTTTCTCTGTCTCATCTCTTTGTCTCTCTGTCTCTTTCATGTGTGTTCCCTCATGTAGGTACCATTTCCAAAATCTGGCGAGGGTTCGGGTTTTTTTTGCTGATGTTCTTTCTTGTGCTTTTTACATGATTTAAATCAAGAGTCATTTCAGATTCCCAGATAAATAACGCTCTTTCATCCCCCTGCTGTGGCCCCCTGTCAGCTAAATCCACCATTGGCTGGCCCCACCCCTCACCCTCCCCTCCCAGTCACTCCTCGTCTGGTCTGAGGGGACTGGAGATTTGCTCCATATTCCAGAGAAGGAATGAAGCACCACTGTACTTGCCTCATCTCTTGCTGGGTCTCGCAGGCACTTCTTCTGGCCTTTGTTGGTGCTGTGCACACCTCGGTCACTTGGGGACACACTTGACCTGCTCTCCACCCTGTGACACTTGCCCAACCCGGTTACGGCGGATGCTATGCAGCGTAATGGGCTCCAGGAAGAGGGGACACCGTCTCCCTCATTGTGAAGCATACTAAATTTAACTGCTGTGCAAGGGCTGGAAGAAGCATCCATGAGATGAGGCAAGTACAGGAGCGCTTTACTCCTACTCTAGAATATGGAGCAAGCTCCATCCCCTGCCATCATCTTACCTTCTCAGGCCAGGCAAGGAGCGACTGGGAGGGGAAAGAGAGGGGCGGGGCCAGCCAATGGTGGGTTCAGCTGACAGGGAGCCACAGCAGGGGGACAAAATAGCTACATGCAGCTCTGGAGCTGTGAGTTGTTGACTCCTGCCCTAAAGTCTAGACCACTGCAATATTTAATAGGCAATGGATGGTAATTATGACTTTAGGCAATGAAAGTGCCAGATTTTACCATGCCACGTTGGCATGTTATTCTTTCACCCATTGCTAATCACCTTTGCCAAAGGCTCCCAGTCACGCCTTTATGAAACATATATTGTATGTATGTACATGTGTAACCAGATCAGCTTGTACTCAGGATAGTGTGGGTGAATGGTCATGATGATGATTAGTAGCAGTGGTGATAGAGTGGTGGAGTGGTAGAATGTCATAACCACTGTGATATTGGCAGACGTTTATTGATAGCACATTAGCCCAGTTAAAGATGGTCCATTTCAAACATTTAGACTTTCAGCAACTATTCAGTAATATTGTACTAATTGATAGAGTTTAGATTTAGAAATTAAAGTGAACCCCATTCTAATATTACTTCACACCTGAAGATGTGGTTCTGCCAGTGGGACAGGGGAAATCAGAGCAGGATGGAGCCCATTAAATGACTGGTATGAATGTGTGTGGTCACTGGGGTGGAGGGTTATTTTATTTTATATTTTTATTTCTTTTTTTATTGTGCTTTTATGTTATTGAGTTGCCATGTGCGAGTAGGCAGCAATATAAATTTTCTAAATAACTAAATAAATTTATACAATAAGGCAGGTAAAAACAAGTGCCTCTAATCTTAATAAGGTTTTGTGTTAAGTGTCTTGTGTAAACCCAGCCTCATTGTTATGGTTTAGGGATCAATGCTAACTAAGAACATGCATTCATTTGGTAAGCGTGTTCCGTAAAAGCAGCTGTAAAGTAATTTGCATTGTTTTAAACTAGTCATTTTTTTCCTCCCCAGACTCAGGTAGATATTTGTGAGCTTCATCAACAATAAACAAACCTTTCTGAAGGTGACATTTAAAAAATCAGAATTGATTTAACGCACTCCTCCTACTCCATTTTATGAGGATTTTGACCTGAATATTTACAAGAGGCTTTAATCTGTATTCTGTGGCTTATGTGATAGATTATCTACAGCCAGAATTTAATTGTGTTATTGACGATTATACAGCATTTCCTGTAGGATTAAAAAACAGAATGATCAGTCCATGGAGACAGGAATTGATTTTATTAATAAAATGTATATTATTTTGTCTTTCAGGTGACAGTTAACAAACTTTGGTTTTTGAAAAGGCATTCCAAACAGCAAATTGTTGACTTTGAAATTTCTTTTACACATAAAATGCTTGCATGTTTTAAAACAGCTGAAAATGAGCTAGTGGGATCCGGTATCAATTAATTTAAAACAGATTTATATAAGAAATAGTAACAAATACTTTTCAAGTCTTACATATATTATGAGAAATAAGTACAAAAGGATTTGTGTTAAATTAATGTCTACGTTTGACCACCCATAAAAAAAAAAAAATCCTCGAGGCCAGGAAAAAATAAGATTGCAAATTGTAACTGAGTTTTAAAAAAAAAATCTTCATAGCAATTTTCTCATAGGTTGCTTGGCAACTAGGTAGAATCACATGACCTAGACTTATTTGCCACAATACAGCAAGAAGGCTACCTGAGCAGATTTAAGTTTTTACACTCTTGTATCTTCTGTGCTGGGAGAGCAAATAGATTCCATCGATACAAATCCAAAATCTGAGGTTATAGTGCTGCATTGACTATATCCATCATCTGCAATGTGGTTTTTTTGCTTGTTATTCAAGAGGCCAGGATGTAAGTCCTTTCACCTGATCTACCATTATCTTTAACATGACCATTCTGGTAGATATGTAGTTACACTTTTGGTACAATAAATGGCAGTGCTAGACATATTTTTTTTCCTTGGACATCAGGATATGCCTGAAGAGGGGAAAAATATACTGGTATCTTGAACGGGGGCAAGAGTCTTTGTTCTGAAATTTCAGAAGTAAACAATGACACTGATAGAATAAAAACTAGACATTAGTGTGACAAATACAGGCACTGCTCATATATAATTTAGCTATACCTAGCAAACGTGCCAGAAAGATCACTGGAGTAAGCACAGTTCATAAATAATTGTGCAGAATCTACTTTTAATATCCAGATTAAAAAAAAAATATCGGAGAGTTTCAATTAGTCATTAATTATAGACTAGTTAGTTATATTACTGGAATTAATTCATTATACTCAAGGGCCCCTTATGACATTACAGGAAAAGATCTGGCAGCCAGAAACAAGGTATGCTTTGTTCATAAGCTGTGGAAATATTGGAAGATGCATCCATAGACATAATATCCACGCTGCTACTTTTCTGCATCTCAGCATTTACTTCCGCCTTTAGTAGGGAATGAACCACAGAAATGGTCTCCTTCCATCTGGCTCACAACTTCGCCAGAATATTGTCAGAATACAGTACTAAGAACCTGCGCTAGAGCTACAGGGACTTTCCTCACATCTTTTGCACATTTAATTTAACAAGATACGTTTTCCCCCCCCCACGCCAACATGAAAAATAATCACCACCAAAATGCAACTTGCATTTCATGTCTTGAAATGAGGTATGGCATCCCGTGGGAGTATCTCAATGGGCCCTCGAAATCCTTCTTGGAATTCCTTATTACAAGATAGTCCTAAGCAGGAAGGGGTGCTTGCTGCTCCTTTGTTTCCAGTTCTGCCTGGACCTGAGGTTTTGTCACTGACTTCAAATAACATAACTCTAGAGATCAATATATACAAAGAAGGGTACATTATAATGTCACTAATCAGAAAAATATGGAGTGGGACTTCATTGGAAATTGCAGCTTTATTTTTCATAATACATACACGGTACTGAAATGTAATTTTGAAATTAGGATAAGGTAACAGCCAGTTGCAATTCAGGGACGCATGCAAGTTTTAGAAACAGACACTGGACAGCACTGTACTGTACACAGAATAATTACAGTTTATTAAACATATCTTCTTAGCACCTCTCATGTTGTAAAAAAAAAAGGAGCACCATTCAATTTTACAGCACCAAAAAAATAATAAAAGGGAACATAGGTGGGTGAAGAAAGATAGGACATTCATAAGATGAACTTGCCTGTCAGTGACACAGGATGATTCATCATTTGCCAAATAAATTTAAGTCATGTGATTCTGCTCCAAAAAGGGCAGTGGGTGTTTTTCTAAAGGAGACCTACATATTTGGTGAAACATCATCTATTCCATTCTTATTTAAAACTTACACATGGCACAAATGAATTGGTATGGTGACACCTAGCACATTTTTCTTCTTGAAAATTTGCTCTTTGCTCTAAACTTAACCAAGGAAACAGACTGGACCCACTTCAAAGCCAAACTTCTGATTTTGATCACCAAAGTCATTAATCATCACATCGAAGATAGGCAGTTGATCAATTTTGGGGGTATTGATTTCCATAACAGTCTTTGCATAGCCTTTTCTTGACTGTAAAACAAAACAACATTCAATTAATATATTGGTTGATACAGTAAAGATCAGAAAGGACTATGTTTATCTAAGGACGTGGTTGTGAAACCAATGAGACTACAGCAACTGTTGAATTTAAAGAAGGAGTTAAGAATGTTAGAAGTTTCAAAAGTCTACCTAATAAGCGGTTGAGATTTTTTTTTGACTGAGATATTGCTTAAGCATTTAAACCGAAATGGCAGTTTGCATCTTGACTGGATTTCCAAAAAGTAGCAACTTAACAAGGTACTTTAGACAACAATCCAGGTGAATATAATTATCTATATTTATCATCACTCATTCACCTGTCAGGGTAGTAATGAGGGTTAGATAAAGTGTCAAAAATAATCATGTAGGGAATAATGTGCTGAAAAAATATCACTTCTAGTCCAAGTCTAAACTAGCTTTTGAGGAACAGGGAAGGAAGGACTTTGCTTCATATTGAGCTATTTATGCCAACAAGAGAAAAGGAAGGGGGTGGTATTATGATTAAAGAAAAAAAAAAGCCAAAGGTGGTTGGAACAAAAGAAAGGGAAAAGGACCATGACTTGTGTAAATGCAACTTAATTCACAAACTTATAGAATGACAGAATCATGAGGGGGAAAGATCTTGGATCTTTTAGTCCAACTCCTACCCAGGACGGACAAATGACTCTCATGATTGACTAACCTTTGCTTGAAAAACCTTCTGTGATACAACATCCACAACTCCAGCAGCCAGGATGTTCCACTGCTTAATACCTCTCACAGTCAGAAAATGCCTCCTTGTTTTGTGCTTGGATTTTCCTCTGTAAAGCTTCTAAAGCTCATTAGTTCTTCTCCTACTCTTGTGGACTGTGGGTAATAAACCCATACTCTTATCTCTGTGACATGCCCTCAACCAGAGGTGGGTTTCAGTAGGTTCTGACCAGTTCTGCAGAACCGGTAGCAGAAATTTTGAGTAGTTCAGAGAACAGGTAGCGGAAATTTTAAGTAGTTTGGAGAATCGGTAAATATCACCTCTGACTGGCCCCGCTCAAATCTATTCTCTGCCTCCCAAGTCCCAGCTGATTGGGAGGAAATGGGGATTTTACAGTATCCTTCCCCTGCCATGCCCACCAACCACATCCATCAAGCCACGCCACACCCACCAAGCCATGCCCACAGAACAGGTAGTAAAAAAATGTGAAATCCACCACTGCCCTCAACTATCTGAATACTGCTAAGGTTCCCCTGGTTTCTCTTCTTTACGCTAATCATACCTAGTTCTTCATTGGATTTAAGCTCCAAATCCTTCACCATTTCTGTTGCTCTTCCCTGCACCCTCTCTCTGTTTCTCAGCCTTCTTGTGTTGCAAAGACTAGAACTGGGGAGAGTATTCTAGGTATATCTGATCAGTGGAGAACAATGTGGGACTATCATTTTTGATGATATCAACACTATATCCCTGGTGATCCAGCTCCAGGTTATTGATTCATTAATTCCATGAATGCATTGCCTCTTTTGGTAGCTATAGCACCCTGTTGGCTCTTGCTTAATTTGTGGCCTGCAGGATTCCCAGATCCTTCTCAGAAGTACTAGTACGTATACCAGGGGCCAACTATTTTGTACCCATGGGTCTGTTTTTTTCCTACCTTACATTTCTCACTACATATCCAAATTCAATGTTTGGATGTTAAAGAAGCAGTTCTCAGACAGAAATGAAATTATGAAATACAGTGGAGATTGTAATGAGTCAGTATTTGAGAAACGTCTAAGACTGTGATGGTGAACCTATGCCACATGTGCCACAGCTGGCAGGCAGAACCCTCTCTGCAGGCATGTGAGCCATCGCCTAGCTCAGCTCCACCGCGCATGCACATGTGCGCCTCTCACTGGCCACCTGATTTTTGGGATGCGTGGGTGTGGGGTGCATGTGGGAGATGTGCATGCATGCACAGGGGTTTGCACGCACATGTGCAGGGGTCCTGCATGCATGTACAGGGGTCATATGTGCATGCACAGGGGGTCACATGCATATGCGCGGGGTACGGGGTTTGCATGCACAAGCACGGGGTGGAGGGAAACGTAGGGGGTGTGGTGCACTTCCCTGCAGCCTGTTTTTGGTGGTCAGGAAGCTGCAGGGAGGCCTACTAGGCCTAAAATAGGGCAGGGGCGGGGATGTGGCGTGCCCCCCACAGTCTGTTTTTGGTCCCAGGAGGCTGCAGGGAGGCCTACAAACCCCAAAACTGGGTGTGTATGTGTGGGGGAATGTGTACACATATGTGGGAGGTCCCGTGCACATTCATGGGGGAAGGGGGGAACATGGTTTTTTTTGCGTGCATGTGCAGGGTTGGCATGCATTGCATTATGGGTGCCGGCATGCTGTTGTGCCTGCGCATGCTTTCAGCACATGACAACAAAAAGGTTAGCCACCACTGGTCTAAGACATTCTTTAATATCATTTTATAACTACCAGATTCCCGTGCCAATTCAAACAGCAGCTCATTGGAAATGAAGATACTTTTTTTTTTTTAAAATTAGACAGTTTGGCTTGGCTTTTACTTCTATTTTCTGTTCTAGACACGTTATATTAAAGTGTGCAAAGGGATCTTTCATTTGCAATATTGCTGTTATTCATTTTTTGCAGTACATGATAAAGTACAAATGTTTTCCCGTTGCTGTCTCCAATCTCTATTTTTTCCTCTAGTGACTCCTCTTGTCAATGCATTTACAGAAACCCGCTGTCTGATTATTTTTGTCTTTTATTTGCCTTACATTATGGATTACATTTCCCTCCCTCTACTACAGGGTTATTCTTTAAACAGACTGATGCTGCAAAGAACAAGGTACAAAAATGAAAGAATATGTTTAGAAAGAAACCAATGTGGGCAGGAGAGATATTAAGCTTAGTTCATTTGAATACGAAGCTCACCTAAAGCTGGGGGGGGGGAAGATGACCAAGGTTCATACTTACTGCACATCCATCGTGAAGCACTTTGATGTACGGATTGTTGTCATAAGACATTTCTTCATCGTTTGACCCTAAGAACCTCAATGCTTTGTCATAGCTGTCAGAAGAGACGTCATGCCAGCCTACTGACTGATGACAGTTGTAAGTGAAGTTTTGTCGAGCAGAGGCACTTAGCAGTTTCAGGAATGTCATTTGGACCATGCTAATAGAATTTCCTTCAGCATCCGCATAAGAAAGCTAAGGAGGTTAAAAAAGAAGAAGGCAGGTTCGTAAACAGCTATATATAAACTTGCTCTTCAAAGTGCAAAACGAGATAATATGCAACAGCAAAACACATTAACCGGCCTCTTATAAATCAGCTGACATAAGCCTGTTTGTTGTCCCATTAAGAATGCAGTTAGGCAATGAATCAATAAAGATATTTTCTTTAAGCGAAGCTATATGATTATGCATCCGGTCTGTCTGTTATTATCAGAAGCTGAAAACCATTGCAAGCAATATGTGATAACCTTCTCCAGACAGCTTTCTCCCAAGGACACAGTTTCAATTCTTAGTTAAATCCATTGCTTGCTTGAGGTATCTCTGCTTTCCCATATGAAGGAGACCAGTCCCAAACTTTCCTCTATTGAAGGTGTATACAGGAATATTTGGAGATCTGGATAGCTTATAATATAAAGATGATAATTAGGTTTTCTGAGTATGGAGGAGCCCTATATAATTCATTAGTTAACGAACCTAACCAGAGGTGGGTTCCTAATGGTTCTAACCGGTTCTATAGAACCGTTAGTAGCTGGGCGATGATGTCACAGAGCCGGTTTTGCACATGAGCAGACGCTAATTTTTTTGCTTGCTATGTTTTGATTGCTGCGCACGTGCGCGCACATGCAGTGCGACCCTGAGCGAACCGGCAGCAAAAATATCCAAAACCCACCTCTGAACCTAACAAATAAAAGTGCACTTACCTATTTCTACACTATAGGATCAGAATTTCCAATCTAAATAAGTCTCTAAACTGAGGCAAATCAAGTAGCTACCAGCACTGTATACTATATGTGGTGTGAGCCAGAGATTAGTATGCGGTCTAGTTCTACGTAGTCCTTGACTTATGACTTAGTGATCATCCAAAGTTACAATGGACCTTACCTTGGGGCTACTTAGGACCTAGATTTGAAATGTGGATGATCAAGGCCTACCCATGCAGTCACATGACCAAAATTCAGGCGGTCGGCAACATTACTGCATTTATGGCCATTTGCAGTGTTTTTTGGCCACATGAGCGCATTTTACAACAGCTTAGCTGTAAACCAGCATTTACTTTTGGGGGTTCTTTTGGGGAAAAAAACTACACCAATAGCAAACCATTGGTTTGCTTAAGAGCCATGGCATTTGAGGGTACGTCTTAATGCTTTATTTTACTGCACCAAAGGATTTGGAAGTCAATGCCTTTTTTCTTTCTTTTTCCCTTGCTTTCCCCCACTATCCACTTTCCTTTTTCCTTCCCTAATTTTCTTAATATTTGCTTTTGTATTCTTTTTGTAGGTCATATTATACATTAATAAAACTATGAATAAAAAAAAAAAGAACCATGGCATTTGCTCAAGGACTGCTGCAAAAAAAGGTAATAAAATTTAACCGTGATGACCCATTTTATGGCGATCACAATTTACAACTGATGGGCAGGCTCCATTTCTATCATATGTTGAGGACTTACGGTGAAGTAAATATCGGTAGAAAAGAGCTCATAGGCAGTCAGCTGTATAATTAATTTCAGAATATTGTATTAAAGGATCCAGCAGAGGACAGAAGAAACAATGTTTTTCATTTATCATGGCTCTTGAAAAACACCCCCAGTGGATGCAGATTTATTTCGGATGCAGGCTTTACAGTGACATAACTTAAGATCTGATGATAAAAAATATGTTTCTTCAAGTCACTAAAGCAATGTGACGACGTTCACCTACAAATTGACCCCTTTGGAAAGGTATATGAGAAAGTTTTCAAGGAATCAGCCCATTTTAACATATATGCTCATGTTGAAGATTTAAGTGAGAGATGGGGTGGAATTCTTTTTGAGTCATATCTGAGTCACGTTTCTAAATTTGCCAGCATCACTTTTTGCTCAGATAAAAGTTGATAGATTAGGAAAAACCAACTACCAAAAAAAAAGATATTTATTATCACAAACATCTGCAGAAATTGGACGGTGCAGATTAACCCTGAAAACAAATGAAACTGGCATGACTGCCTGACGTTAACCAGCAAATGGTACCTGCTTTCCTTCTCAGGCCGAAGTGTACAGTATCCAGAGGCAACTAAATTATTTTGATACATGAAAATCTTACAAGCATATATTCCCATCTGCAAAAATATAACAACTAAATAAAAAAAAAACAATTTTCCTCTCTTTTCTGGCAATAAATTCACTATAGCCAATAGAAAATCAGATGAACTAGAAACACGAAGTTTTATTTCTAGTCTAAATGTAGTTCCTTCTTTAAAATCTTAGCACATGGAAAAAGGTAATATATTTTGGACAATTTAGCTGTCACACAAAATGTTTTTGAAAGGCAAAAAAGAGAATTCCCAGCATTTATTCCTCTAATGTAAAATTCAGCCTCTCTCTAAACATGTGATCCCTTATCTAACTTCTCATGGCCCTCTGAAAGAGGTCATTTCAAAGTGCTACCTTTTATGTTATCTCTGGAAGGAAGGAAGGAAGGAAGGAGATATTGATGCTCGTTTTGTTATGCTCCCAAACACTAGTTGCTTTAGTTTTACTTTCTATATGCTCCTAGTGGGTAAGTTCTTTGTTATCTTGATTTCACTAGAATTAAAACTGAACTAGAAAACCTGACTAGAAAATATTTGTCTGCTCCTGCAGATAAATATTTCAGGCCCGATGATCTCTTATCAGTTCTAGGTCCTTGACAAAAGATACAAATCGGTGGTAACTAAATACTAAATGCAAGAAAGAAAGAAAAAATCCATTTACATATTCCCATTTTGTTTCCTGTAACATATTTTACCTTACTTGAGAATTCAGAATCCTTTATTCAGAAAATTACAGACCTATTTCTGCCCCTGAAGATACAGGATGCCTAGAGTATCTTCATGCTGAAGTTCCCCACAAAAGTCACTACTTGCATGCAACACTTTTTGTGTGTTGCAAAAGAAACCAACAACACTTGTTTCAGGATAATTTTAGACGATTTGTGCCTTTAGATTAGCATGCTAATTCTAAAGTAAAAAAGAAAGGATAATTTACCAGTTTGCCTCTCTTAAATTCACTAAACCAGGTTCCTGGATTTTCCTTTGGCCATGAAGAAATCCTAAACTGTGAGGGAGGAAAGAAATCATGAGTGTTAATTATGTCAGCAAGAAATGAGTGGGAATTAGCTGAGTTTTACATAAACACTGCTAAATTAATCTCTTTTTAAAAAATGAAAAGGGAAAAAAAAAGCCTGGGCTTTCTGCCTAGTTCTAATTATATTTAGAGTTGTGCAGAGAAAATTGTATCAAGTTCTCAGATAACATATTAAATAACTAAATACATTAATTGGATTGTTCCAGCAGATCTGTGGGAAAGGGATTGTGCTTGCAGTCTTTGGCACTGGGTGAGCCCAGATGGTGTTTTACTCTCTTCAAATACTACATTTTGGTATTCTGTCAGTTGTATCTTCTTGTGAGACACAGGAATGGACCATTAACAACGAGCAGAGATGTCGAGATGTCTTTAAAGACCTTTTTATCTCCGGGCATTCAGTATCTGAAAGGGAGACTTTCAGACTTTTTGCAAATTCTTAGGACTTATAAATTTGCTCCTGGTTTGTGGATGTTGATAGCTGCTATTCGACAAGATTTATATAGGTAACCCTCACTTAATGACTGCTTGCTTGGTGACCATTCAAAGTTACTGCAGACCTCTGAAAGTTACTTATGATCTGGTTCTAGAGTTCCAATGGATGGCCTCCACACATGACTACATTTCAGTTGCTTGGCAACTGGGTTACCTTTATGGCTGATTGCAGGGTTCTACGGTCATATGACCATGATTTATTATATTTTTGTATATTTTTTAGCTTTTTCAGGTAATTTTTTGCAAAAAAAAAAAACACTCACACAAATATATTGGCATAGTGTTCACTTAATGACCATGGGTGCTTGCTTAATGATTGCTGCAAAACAAGTCATAAAAATCAGCTCCAATCATGTAGGTGCCTTGACTTACGACCATCATGATTTATGAGGGAAATTCTGGGCTCCATTATGGTAATACGTCAAGGACTATCTGCACCCTGCTCCAAGTGTAATGCACTCTGAAAAGCAGTGACATTTTATTTGATAATAAAATGTAAACATTTGAAATATATTTCCATGCTTGGTTGAACCAAGAATTCCAAAGATGAGAACCCATGCTAGAGCAAATAAAAGATTTATCTAAGTCTAGTTACTTGTTTTAAAAAAATTATTATGGCTGGAATAACCTCCCTATGATGATCAATAATCCAAAAAATGCAATTTGGCACTATACTAACACTAAGTAAATGGATCTACGCTGCATAGCAGAACTCAGATCTTTACCTGACATAATTCTTGGTTCAACCAAGCATGGAAATATATTTCAAATGTTTGCATTATGAAAAATAAGGTTTGAATATATACATTTATCTGGTTGCTTTCTTGAAACAGCACAGTTAATCAAGCCAGATAAGAAAGGTACCTGATAAGAAAGGTATGAAAAGATAAGACAAAGAACTTTACGAAGGATTTTCTTCTTCCAAAGCTTATATACCAAGTGCTAACACAAAATTAAAATATAGCTAAAGAAGGAACAACGAATGGTGATTTTGTCACTGGTCTCTGAGATTATATTTTTTCTTTCACTGTTAAAATTAATTTAATATACTTGAGTGTAATTTAATGTTTTTTTTCTAATACAAAATGTGCTGAATACTAATTGTATAGTCTTGAAAATTATTTTGGCCACATATAAGTGGTCCTCAATTTATGACCATAATTGAGCTTGGAATTATGGTTATTAAGTGTGCTGGTTGTTAAGCGAGTTATCTCATGTCCGATCTGATTTTGATTTATTTTAATTTTTTTGCAGTTGTCATTCAGCAACCATCGTGGTCATTGAACAAACTCGTAGTCTACAATGGGTGGGGTTGGTTTTTTTCTGGAAAACAGAATGCTAATTTCCAGCAAAGAAAAAAAAAAGTAATAGATTGCAGTCACATGACTGTGGGATGTCTGTTGTGACTTAAAAAGTAGCTGCAGAATTGTATCATGACTATGAAAAAACGACATTAGTAACAGGTACAAACTATTAACCACAAGTCCTAGGCATTAGGCAAAGACCTGGAAAGGTTCAGATCTTCCCTTGATTCAATTTTGTACCGGTATTAACTTATTTTTAAAAAAAGGTTCATTCACAAAAAAAGTGAAGTGTCTGTATGTATTTGTTTCTTTGTTTTAGCCATTATCTTGCTCCAAGCAAGAACTATTTGCAAGAAGTATTGTTTTGGTACTTACTCCCTCTGATTTCTTATCTGGATAGATGCAAGTTTCCCCATCAGCTGTGAAGTTACAATATACTCTGAAAGAGTCCCCGGTACAACCCTGGTTAGGATCAATCCAATATTCTCCTATTTAAAAAAAATAAAAATAAAACACAATCTCATTCATTTGATCGATTCCAAGGCTTAATTGCTGATTAAATGAGTTGTTTTAAGTAATAACCTTTACACCATATTATTGTGAAAATTATCTTTTTTCAGAAACTTTTAATGTTTTGCAGAACTATACATTGGTATTAAGAGCCCAGTAGGAACATCAAAATGAACAAACACGGTAACAAGCAGCACTTCATTATAGACATACCAGATTTATAACCAGAAGATAAAACTGAAATTTTCTTTACTTAATCCATAACAATTATATGACAGTGACATACTTTGATTTCTCTTTCATATTAAGAAAAGTCTAGAAGTTTAGAGTTTATTTTAACCTAAACCGCTTGGTGTTTTTACTCGTTTACTGAATAAATAAGAACAGGGAGGGGAAATCTTCATGTAGCTTCAAAAATTTTCTTACTGTGAAAATCTCAGACTTTTGATTCTGATCCCAGAATCAAAGTCAGGTCTTGCAATCTCCTGACCATAGTAGGACTGTGAAGTCATGTTGTCAGGTTTTGATACAATTTTGGGGTTCGTTGTTTGTTGAGAACTTCTACACAAAGCCTATCATTGGATGCAGAGGTGACTTCCTACTGGTTCTATCCGGTTCTATAGAACCGGTAGTAACTTGGCAATGATGTCACGGAGCTAGTCCCATCGGTGTCTCCGTGAACGTTGCCATCTTGGAGTTTGCTTCTGCACATGCACAGAAGCTAGTTTTCGATTGCTGCGTATGTGCGCGCGCACTTCATGCATGCACATGCAGCTCAACTCTGAGCGAGCTAACAGCAAAAATATCCAGAACCCACCCCTGATTGGGTGCTGAGGAAACTGGCTGTCCTTTGGGTATCTCTGCTATTGTTATTAAGGAGCACCTGGCAACTTATTAAAGATTTGGGTATTATCTTGTTTGGTATGTATCTTTTTTAATGTTTTGCTTTTAAACCTGTTTTCTTTGGCAAATAATAATAAAGCTTAAAATTCCTTTATTTACTGGAGTGTTCACAAAAGAACCAATTGACATGGATGGGCATCTGATTTGCCCTGATTTGCAAAACAGACCTTGTGGAAGAATACCGGGCAGAAGAATAATATGTGCATAACATATAAGAAACAAGAAATGATATCCACATTTAACAATGTACTTCAGCTCCCATAATGATCCCCTTCAAAGTGGAAAAAGAAAAGACAGCGAATAAATACCATATTTTTTGGAGTATAAGACGCACTTCACTCTCCCCTCCCAAAAGAGGGTGAAAACTTGGGTGCGTCTTATACACCAAATGTAGCCCCGCCCAGCCATCCCCAACCTTTGGCATCTGCCTCCCAGCATTTTACCTCCTTGCAGCAAAAAGTGAAGAGCCTGATTAGCACAAGCAACTTAAAAGCCTCCTGACCATCAGCTGAGTCAGGCTGCAAGCAGGCGGCATGTGCTAAAACTGAAAGTGAAACTAAAACTGCAAGAAGGCAAATTGCTGGGAGGTAGAGGTAGAGGCAGAGGCAGAATTTTATTTTCTTGTGCTAATGAGGATATGCTGAAACTGGCTGTTTGTTGTTTGCTGCAAGGATGTAATTTATAACTATAATGTTCAAATTGTTACACTTATTTATTAAAGACTGCTTTATTATTGTTCTAGACAACTTAACAAAATGAAGAAGCTTTTTAAAATAAATGCTTGATCTGAAG
>JANHFT010001146.1:20162-38690 GCA_032467955.1 Pseudoxenodon macrops | reverse complement strand
TGCCATTTTGTGTGCTTTTGCATTGTGTGTGAGTCAGTACAGTTGCTTTTGCATGGTGTGTGAGTCAGTTGTGTTGTTTTGTGTTGTGTGTTTGTAAAGTGTAAAAGTTTTTTGTGTTCAGTCTGTGTAAAGTGTAAGCTCACGCCCACCCAGTCACCTGACCTTCAAGCCACACCCACAAAATAAGCCACACCCACAGAACCGGTAGGAAAAATTTTAGATTTCACCCCTGCTTATGACTATTGCAGCCTCCCCACAGTCACCTGATCAAAATTCAGATGCTTGGCAACTGGCATGTATTTATGACAGTTGCACTGTGCCAGGGTCATGTGATCACCATTTGTAATCGTCCCAACAGGCTTCCGACAAGCAAAGTCAATGGGGGAAGCCAGATTTTCTTAACAACCACATGATTCACTTAGCAACTGCCGTGATTCACACACTTTTCTGGCCAAAAGGTTGTAAAATGGGGTTTAGCAAATAAAGTTTTGGGCTCAATTGTCAATAAGTCAAGGACTACCTGTAAATGCTTTTAACTCTTTTTCATCCAAAAGCAACTTTCAGTCTCATAAGGTGTGATATTCTCACTTTCACCTTAGATCAGAGATGGGGAATTATGGCCCCTTTATGACTTGTGGACCTCAACCCCCAGAATTTTTGAGCCTGCATGGGCATGGCTGGCTTAGGAATTCTGGGAGTTGAAGTCCACAAGTGATAAAAGGGCCATAGTTGCCCTCCCTGCCTTAGATACAAGGTATGGAAGGAGAGTGAGTGTCCTGTCCTACAAATGAAATTCTATCTCTGGCAGTCTGAAATCTCCCTTGCATCTCCAGGTGTCAATTAAATGAGAAAAGATAGAGAAACTCCTCCCTGGGTGCTTTTTTCAGATGAACGAGCAGCAGCAGTCAGGGAGATATCAAAGTAATAGAGAAATGTGTAACAGAAAACCTAATTCTAAACCTCATCACCTCACAATAATTTATATTAAAACACCATGAAATGAACTTTAAAAGCATCCTGCGAATGATATAGAAAAAAACTAAGGTGCTTTCACAGGGGAAGAAAATTTGCTTGAAATTGGGGGATAGATGTTCAGTTCTGGATTTGTATTGATGTTGATATATAAAAGTAAAGAGATCTTACTCTGATTATTTCCATTTTACTACTGCTCCGTGAAGTTTAAAAGAAAATGAGACCTATGAAGCTACCAGCTTGAGTGCACAGATTTTATTCATAGGTGGATTAAAAAATTAATATTCTTATGTAATTATTATAAAGATAATAATATAAAGAGATTTCATTTTAATCCATAAATCTAATTATGGTGTCACAGTAGTGCATAACAATAATGGAAAGCCAATGGAATTATATTGCTAGAACAAGTACGACAAATAACTGGAAAAATAAAGAAAAAGATTACATTTAGATCTGGAATGCAATGAATAGTCATAAGCAAACTTCAGTAAAATTAAAACTGGCTCTCAATTACCAGAATGTTTTCCGCCATGTATCGCTTACTGGAATGAAGCTAACACTAGCTGAAGTGCTTTGGGATTTCTAGAATTATTAATGTTTTAATTTCACTGAAAGTACATCTTCAAACACCCTATACACTGGGTTAGTCATCTCTTTATTGATTTTGCATTTGGGAAATATTTTTCTTTTTCTCTTTGCTGGTGTTTTCTTTATTTGCTTTTGTAACTTTTCTGTTTCTCTATAGCATTTTATAATAAATTTAATAAATGAATGTTTATAAATGGGTATTTAAAGTATCAATGAGAACTAGAAAGACCCAAGTCAGATCCACATAGTCTCCTTGTCTGACCACAAGGATGCTGCACTATAAATATGACTATTTTCTTATCCTCAAAAGTCTACCTGTGGGCAATATTGAGCATGCTAATGCACATGGGTGAAGTGGCCTGAAATGACATATTTCAACCCAGTTTATGCTGCTTCAGAATCAGCATAGCATCATTGCCTTTTGCTCGAAGAAGTGTATGTTCCTTGTTAAACCTCCACTTTTCAGTTCTGGTATACCAGCATTAATACTTTGAAAGACAAAATAACTTTGCTGCTCTGAAGATTAGAAAGGATTTGAAGATTTTTAACGCATTTGCTAATATTTGTTACCAATTCACACTTCCTTATGTAGAAGGAACTCAATCTGCTTCTGCAATTTTATTATAATTTATATGCAGAGAATATATGTAGGACATATTTGCAACGCATTTGGTTTTTTTAGGGATGGAGTGGGACATGAACTTTGTGTCTTGAAAATGTTAACAAGGAAGCACTGATTGGCTGGAGTTTTGTTATGATCTGCTATTGGCCAGAAAGGCTTATGATTTGTAAAAACTGGGTATTCCATTGGTCAAAGGGTTTCGACTGGCAGAACTAGGAGGAGGGTCTTCTCAGCTGCTGCTCCCTGTCCTGTGGAACATCTTACCTCCAGAGGCAAGGTGAATACCACTCTTCTGGTTTTCTGGAAGAGTGTTAAGACCTCATTTTGCTTATTAGCATGAGGATCTAAAAGTGTAATGCAGCCTGGGGCTGTCTGGTGGCCTGAGGATCCTCCTGTTCTCTTGTTAACTTCAACTTTTGAATTTTAACCTGATTTATTTTTACTTGCATGTTTTGACCTGTTTTAACTCTTTTTTAAAGCTATGCTTCTATTTATGTATTTATTTTATTATGCTGTTGTAAACCACCCAGAATCACATAGGGCAGTGTAGAAATTTAATAAACAAATAAATGTCTAACTAAATCTGCAAATGGTCAAAATAGCCCAGATTAGTTTTGGCACATTTTAAATAGATTGAGAAGTGTTGTAGACAAAAGAAATCGTTATTTGAAATGGATCACGTACTTTTTTGGGGATTCAATTTTCCAAAAGAAGGAAGGAGTCACATGAAGGTTGTTTAATTTAAGAAAAATGCAGCAAATTTGATGTTATCCATTACAATGTGCTTATGTTGGGGCAGAATCTGCTTCAATGGATCTTGCAGATATGTTCCTTGATAAGTTTGTTTTACTCCCTAGCTTGATCTAGAAATTTTATTACTAAAACTCTCTTCGTTGGACATTCCCATTTGTTTAACTGTACAAAGCTTCCTGTTGTAGGATGGAGATGATGTCCATTTTTCCAATTACTTTTTGATCCTTGGTGTGCTCTTTAATTTCTGAAAATCTGCTCTGCAGAACTCAGACACTGAAACAGGGAGGAATTTCTTCCATTCATGCAAAGGTACAGTAAGCCTGAAACCAATCTAGAATTATCTGACAGTGGCTGTGAGTGTAAAATAGTCAATTTACTAATGTTAAAGACTGTGCAACAAGCTACTAATCTGGAGATAGCCTAAATAGCTATAGAATTAAAAGCTGAAGAAAAACATTTCTCTGTGTGCAGTTTGTACTAACCGAATCTCCTTTTGATCCCGTAGATCCCTGTGTACCAGGCAGACCCCTGTCTCCCTTTTCTCCTTGTTCTCCTGGAGGTCCAATCAAACCAATCAATCCAGGATGTCCCTATAAGTAGATATAACAAAAAATATGACTGGCGGTCAAATAATACAACTGAAAGAATAGCACCCGGTGAATGATAATTATGTTTTTAGGCAATGATATATGGAATAGTTATTGCATGATCTCTATGCTAATGATATATTTCCATGTACCTTTTCTCCTTTCGAACCTGGATCCCCTTTCAATCCTGGCAAGCCGGGTGGACCCTAAAAATATCAAGAAAAATAACATGAAATGAAGATGCCAGCTATTTCTGAATCAAGTTCATCAAAGGTTCTGCATGTTCATACGTAATCCCATCTCACAGCATTCAATGGCCAATGTCATCCAGTGTGCTACAAGGCACAAGATGACCTTTAACAATATGCTCTTACAAGGAATTTATCAGAGTAATTCATTGGGCTAATGTTGGCTGTGGTTTTTATCCTGCTTTACCTGACATTTATTGTTCTCGTTGTGATACTGAGCAGGCTTAAGAAGGTCAGTTTATTTCAGTTCAACCTGCTTTCCAGTTGGCATGTCTGTAAAACTATACGGAAGCACAATCTGGCTGCAAGTGAGTTTTATTAATTAACGTATTAATTATATCATTCTGATAGCCCCATTTTTCCTGGGAATTTCAAGTCACAAATGAGCTCCACATTACAGAAAAAAGAAGCCATAAGAAGGTTATAACTAACAGCTTGTAGTGGTGCAGTATGGTTAGAACGCAACATTGCAGGCTAACACACTGCTCGCTATCAGGAGTTCGATTCTGATCAGCTCAAGGTTGACTCAGCCTTCCATCCTTCCAAAGTCAGTAAAATGCAGAGCCAGATTGTTGAGGGAAATATGCTGCCTCTGTAAACCGCTTAGAGAGGGCTGTAAAGCCCTGTGAAGCAGTTTATAGGTCTAAGTGCAATTGCCATTGCTTTGGTTTCATTGTTGGCTATTTGTCCTAAGCATCTTTTCTTTCATTTGAAGTCTTTCAAAATTATTTGTCTGAGAAGAGGGAGCTTCCTTATTATTAAAGTATATCACCTGCAATTATGACATTTAGAGGAAACCCTATGATTTTTTTTTTAAAGTTAGTGCAATATTTTTCTCTCTCTTTGATCTAAACAAAGCTGTAAGTCGCATATATAACTCCATCCATTTCAGGATCTGGCCATGCTTATTGCTGGAATACAGACCTTGCTCAGTTTCAAGCTGAGAGAATGAGGTTTTTGAAAAATTATCCACTCCCAGGTTAGAGATAAATGAAGGAAATGTGTTACAATACTTCTTTTGCAATAGTTAAAAAGAAAATGTACGTATTTTAGAATGTCAGGCTAATGTTACAGAGTGGGCAATTACAACTGAAGGATGACGATGAAAGATAATATCTGGAACCTATAAATAACAGGTGAAAACTATAAGCTAATTTTTCATGTCATGCAACACCAAGTTATTTTCAAATGTACAGAAAGGATATCAACTATTTTATAGTTGTACAGAGTAATGTACAGAGCTGTACAGAGTAATGTCAAACTATTCCAAACAGGTTTAGCAAAACAAAGCATTCATTTAGGGACTTATGTCAAGCTGGAACTGAATTATTGCAACTAAATCTGAAAGAAGCAAGCATAGGACTGCAACATAAATCTCACTTAATGCAAGTGATAAGACTCACTTATGAGTAAGTAGGCATCAGAATATGTTATTAATTATTCATTGAACAGCTGCTTGCAGTGATGAGAAGGCTGTCGATGGTAGGGTAGGGAATAAAATATATCAGGTTGTAATCCTTTACACACTTACACGTGAAGCCCAAAAGAACTTAATAGGCTATCATTCGGAGTAACTGTGTTAGGAATACACAGGTAATTCCAACTACTAACTCTTAACTTTTCTGCTTTTAGTTAGCATTAGATGCAAACATTCCAGGCAAACATATAGTTCATGAAGATTACACATATATTCTCACCTGTGACACATTTGGTATTTCTGCTTTACCTAAGGCCGTGATGGTGAACCTATGACACGTGTGCCACAGGTGGCACGTGGAGCCATATCTGAGGGTACATGAGGCATTGCCCTATGTTAGCTCCAGCACGCATGTGCGTGCTGCTCAGCTGATTGTCGGCTGTCCAGAGTGTGGGGGGAAGGCCGTTTTCGTCCTCCCCAGGCTTTAGGAAGCTTTCCTGAAGCCTGGGGAGAGCAGAAAATGGCACAACGGACCAACCGGACGTTCAGAGGCTTCAGTGAGGCCTACATGCATGTGGGGGGGGCAGCACATGCATGCGCGGGGGGAGGACATTACATTATGGGTACGGGTGCATGCACACGCCCCTTTGGCATCCAAGCCAAAAAAGGTTGGCCATCACTGACCTAAGGCTTTGCATTCTGTTCACAAATGCAATACACTGGATATAACCTGAGGTTAACAACTGCAGCAATGTATAGAACTTTAGGTAGGTTCGGTGAGTTAAAAGGCTAGACATTCAGTCAACGTTACTTTTTTTTTATCCTTATCAAACTAAGTTTGCAAAGTTACCTCTGAAGACAGATAAGTGGTAACTTTGAATTGATATTTGGTTTTAAATCAGAGGTGTAAGAAGAACTAGGAGCATAGATGACTCTACTGTAATATGGATGAATTTTTGATGCCTCTGCTTTCTACTTCTGCTACTCAGGAATAAATCACAGAAGATCAGTCTTAAAAGATATTGACTAGGAGTTTTTATAACAAGCCATACTAGATGCTAAAACAGACATGAACACTATTCTTGTTATATATGTTCAAAGCTTTTCAGGTAGTTATAATGCAGTATGGTGATGTCATTCTGTCATATGTTGATATACAGTATAGAGAATAATGAAGAGTATAGCATGACTTCAATCTGACAGTCTTTTAAAGGTTTATATCTACAGTTATAGGTCAAGCAAAAAGATGACGTCTAGCAGACAAATAAATTTAGCCTATCTTTTAAGACAGTTTCATAAACAAAATACTTACCATGGGGCCTGGTGGGCCATCTTGACCAGGTACTCCAGGTAAACCTTGTTCTCCCTGAAAAAAGACATAAATCCAGCTTAATTTGGAAGAGCATAGTATGAAAACCTGAACCAAGAAAGGAAAAAAATGTAATGGTTGATGTACTCACCACAGGGCCAGGAATACCCCTAAGTCCTTCTGGGCCAGATTTTCCTGCAGGACCTTGAGGACCAACTGGGCCAGTTTTTCCTGGAGCACCCTCTGATCCAGCCTCACCCTATGACATAAATATCAGTGTGACTATTCATATACTCTTGAATCAAATTATTTACACATAAAGAAAAAGTTGATAAGAATTCCACAGCACTAGCACTTTACCTGAGCAAAAGACAAGAAAAGTACCCAGCAGCCTTGAGGAGGAGGTAAGTGCAGCCAGGCACCCCCTCAGGGAAGCGGGGCTGGGTTGATCTGGATTGTGGGGTCCTGGTGCCCTGGGAGCTCGAAGGCTGGGCTGGGCGCTTGCCCTCCACTGCCTAGGGCCCTGGACTGCCTGTGCCGCCATCCGGGGTTCCTCCGCATGGCCAGAAAGGGATGGCGAGGCTCCTCTGGAGGACAAGGGTTTGGTGCTTTTCCTGGTCTCATCTTCCTCCATTGGAGACAATGGATCTCCCCATCCCCAACCAGCCCACCACAGGCACCCCTGACACGAGTGATGTCGAGCTGGCTATGCCCACCCCAGCCACACCCACCAGGCCCCCCTGAGGTCAAACAGAACCCTGATGCGGCCCTCAATTAAAAATTGAGTTTGACACCCCTGGTTTAGACCATGCCCCTTCCTTTTCTTTTGAAATGTCTAAAGATTTGGATTGAAATAATATTCCCTCATTTTTGGCTAATAGGGATGCACAGAATTTAATGCAAAAAGAAGAAGAAGCGGCGATTAGAGTAAAAATACAACTGTTACATGCCACCATTTGGATAAACAGATTATTAACAAGAGACAGCCTAGTAGAATAATGAGCTTCTCAGTTTGATAGCTGCTAGGATTGAAAAGCTTTTGGGATCCAATTCCAAAAAGGTGTTTTGGGGACCATGAGAGAACATTAGCTGCAGCTCCTTAATGAGCATTTTTTCCTAGAATTGTGTGGCTGCAATGCGCAGTCACAACATGATTCTGAGAAAAGACGTTATTGCTTTAAAATTGAGACAGGTGCTGCTTTCAACTTTTACATGCTTTAAAACACCTGGGATTTTGGAACTGAAACCAAACCATTTACAGTCCTAACAGGTAGTGAGTGCCTTATCTTGTCATCAAAGCCTCACCACTTCTGAACAAATCAATCACTCATCTTTTGCTCTTGATTTATGATTCATTCATTCATTTGTTTGTTCAGGTTTGAGGTTGCCCAGTTCGACAAGACTCTGGGAAGCTCACAACATTAAAAGCAAGAAATGATAAAACAGTAAGAATAAAGATCGTGTACATCCAGAAGAAGTAAAGTAATTTTTATAGGGACCCTCACCATCCTAGCCCAAGGCTTGGGAGGAACAGCCAAATTTTCAATGACTTTTTGAATATTATCAAGGAGGAAGTCATATGAATGTGTACATGGGGAGGGCAGAATCGTGTTCGTCTTGTACTTAAAATATTTACCTTTGCACCTTTTTCACCTTGCCTTCCTTCTGCACCAGCTGCTCCAGGAGGGCCCTGTCATAAAAGGAGAAAAATGTATATTAAGCATAATGAGATGAGTGAGAATCAGACTTTATCCCTACTTCATGAAGAAATACATCTCTTCCATAGAAATCTTCACAGGGAATGTTCTTCTGGAGGAGCAGAAAAAAAAACTGTTGCTGATTTTGATCCACTATATCCCTTGGTCCTCTTAAAAATCTAATCCAAAGTTGGAGATTCTCTAGAGTAGGGCTGGATTTCCAGCCAGAAGTCTCATTTCCCTCCTCTCTGATAACTACAAAGAACATGACTAATGAGATCAGAAATGGCAGGGCTCCATTTTTCAACAGTTCCTGTTTTGTTTAGAATGCCCTTAGTGTCTTGAGGTTTGTTAGTAAACATCTATTCTTTCAGAGAGTTAAAAGCTGAAATGAGTGCTTTAAGCGTCTCCATTTGAGCATCTGTTTTAATCCTTAAAATCGCTAAGTGAAACTCGTAAAATTGTAAAGAAATGTTGCTGTCATCCATGGTTGTGTCAGAAGCCACAAAAGGACCTTAGGGAGCTAACTAAGGACTTGCAGACTGAGGTCCTCCAAGATGGCTACTGAATAGTAAGAAGTTTTTTTCTCTCTTGCTGGTGATCTGTTGATTTTGCTACCTAAACTAGCTTTCTGGCAGTGCTGCTCCCTGGATTTCAATGGGGGCACTTAGAAATGATCCAAGACAACTTTTGGATGGCTATGGACACATTTGGGAAGGGGAGTATTGAAGATTCCAGTTCCCTTTGGGAGTGGTCCAGTGGGCATTTTGGGTTTTCTTAAACATGCCCAGGTCTTAATTTCACTTTTTGAATTTTTGCTTTGCTTTTTAACCTTTAAAAGTAGACCGGCTGGCTAGATGCTGATTTATTTCAATCCCCTGCTGGACTTTAGCTGTCCTCTTTTGTCTTTTTCCCTTTGATTTATGCTGTTTTACTAAATAATAAATAAATAAATAAATGAATGTCTGGATTTTTGTAGCCCTACTCTGGTAGCCCTAGTAGACAGACAGTTGTAGAAGATGTGGTCACCTGTGTGGGAAGTGGTAGTGAGAGCAGAAAAGTAGAGAAGGCTCTGCAATTGGGATATATTTTTCATTATTGCAACACAAAACTAATTCTAGAAAAGCATGTTTAGCTTTTGCGGAGGGGAAATAGAAAAGACAGCCCTGGGTTGTGTGTTAAGACAGCCTAGTTGGATATATTCCTGGGCAACTGACCATTCTCCACAGCATGTTCAGAAAAGAAAAGAAAAGTTGACGAAGTATCACGGAGTGAAAGAGAAAATATCCATTAATCTACCTGAATATAAAATATGCGCAGTTGCTTCCCCAGCACAAAAATTGCAGGCTTTTTTTTTTTCACACAAGGAAAACAATGATATATTTTTGTCAATACACTGTCAGCAAGATGTTTCTGCTTCTGCTGAGCTTGATGAGATTTTAGAATCTTTAAAAAGCCACTTCTGTAAGATGCATGCATGCATCTCTTTGATTATACAGCCCAGCAGGCTAGAACAGTTCTAGTTCCTACTAAACTTTAAAATATAACTTTATTTAATTCTTTGCATGACACATGCATCGAGCAGAACTGATAGGTCTAGCATTACAAGTCAGTAATGCATGTTTTAATGCTTAGCTCGTATGTGTGTGTGTGTGTGTGTATTATATTATATGGACCATATCTCCTAGTGCAGAAGTGTGCAAAAGTGCAGAATTCTGGGGAAAAACAGTAGATGGAACAAACTCATATTGTTCATACAACCCATGTTAAATATTAATAATATAATGTGAGAATCAAACACTGAAGCCTGAAACATGTTAAAAAGGGACACTTGGATTTTGTCCAGGTGAGAATTTGGAAATGGCTCTTTATTGCAAGTTAAACAGTAATATGAAATAATTGTACACAGCTAATCCAGATCTTCTAGACATTTAAGTGTATTCCCATTTGCATTTCACAATGAAGGATGATGCATTTTGCTTGCATCCCACTTTTATTATTTTTACAAATCAGTCAAGGTGATGAACATATCCAACACTACATCTTCCTTCTCCTATTTTCCCCACAAAAGCACTCCTGTGAGGTAAGTTGGGCTGAGAGAGTGACTGCCCAAGGTCACCCAGCTGGCTTTCATGGCATTGGCTAAGGCAGAGCTAAAACTCACAATCTCCTGCTTTCTAGCCAGGTGCCTTAATCACTAGACCCAAATGACACATGCTTGTCAATAAAATAATGTCCCTCACCAACACCATACATATTTCCATCTTAGAACGTAAACTTCATAATGGATACTCAATATAATTTGGGCCAAGCTGAATAAACTTTTAAAACATCCATTACCATTTGTGAGATCATTCTGTACAAAAGTAGATTAATAAAAGCACAGAACACAACCACTTCCTCCAAAAAAGAAAAAGAAAAAGGAACAATATATATCACATATGTACCAACAAACTACAAACTCACAAAGTACTTCTCAAAGTAATATATTGGAATTTAAACTTCATAATGGATAGTTAGTATAATTTAGGTTAAGCTTAATAAACCTTTAAAACCTCCATTATCATTTGTAAATTCATTCCGTACAAAAGATTAATAAAATCACAGAACACAAAACCAAAAGAAAAAAGAAAAAAAGGAACAGAATATATCACATGTGTATCAACAAACTACAAACTCACAAAGTACTATGTTTTCAGTTGCATTTATAATGACAACCCTAAGTTTACTGTGCATTGTATAAAAAGATATTGTGTTACAAGAGCACTGATATGTTATTTCACCACACGAGACACACTAGAACAAGCTTTGAAATGGTTAGAGCAAATGATCTTGGGTACAGGAGAAACAATACAAAACTTTATAATAATTATAAGTGTACTTCTTGCATAATCTAGGAATGCAGCTGCAACATCAATTAGCAGTGCTTAGGAACACTGTGACCGCTAAATTATAAATACAATGAATCATGATTGCCAAAACAAAGGGGAGGGGCTACATTCATTATCAAACAGTACCAATTCTGCACTGAATGCGAAGTTGGTGAATGAACAGCTCTTGTTAACCCTCATCAGTTGCCAGCATTGCACAGATGGAGCTTCTGAACAAGAAAGATGGCTAATTGTTATTTATCTGTCTTTGCTATGCTTAGATTTTGTAGTGTGGAGGAAAATTTTAACTAGCACAAAATATCTCAGCAACAAGAACATGGAATTAATCTCTTTCTCTCCCCTACTCAAGTCTTGGAAATATGATCAAATTGTACTGAAATTCAATGAATAAGTCTGGATTAGATACTCTTTCAGTTTGCCTATATCATAGGATACTTATAAGGATAACATGGGGAGAACCAATGTTGTTGGAAGAAGGGGGAGAGAAAAATATAAAAGTAATCTGTAGAATTAATCATTATGCCCATGGAGCCAGACCTGGAAATCATTTGAGTGAGTGGGCAAAAATGTATATCACACATGTGAATAGGGTAAGATTTGCTGGGTTTTTCTTCCCGTGTCCTGTTTAGGGTGAAGAATTCTACATTAGAATTTACACTACAGTTGCATAATTTCCAACTCAAAGCGGAAGGAAATTGTACCACCATTTTTTGGCAATCAGAAGAGACCCACAAAAGGGAATTTAAAGATTACTTATGGTTTTAAGGCAGTTTCACAGATTACATTGATTCCTCTCTAATCTTATATTGTCGATCATGATCATGTTTGTTATTTTGCATCAGAAGATTTTCTCCCCCCAATTATTCTAATACGATGTCAAACAAAGCCAGATCCATACAACAAAGTCCACAGGAAACATTTTATAATGCAAAGGTTTACTTACATATGTGGATTTCCTTTTGGGATTAACACATTTATTCCGTGAATTTATTATATTATTTGATGTGCTGATACGAAACCATTTATCAAACACACGTTGATAAATACAAAAGTTGATACAGTGGAAGGAGGCAACTTTTTCATCGTGCCCACTGTATGTTAATATTGTAAAATAGCTTATCTCCATCTCATTCCTCAGTTTGAAGGTTTCTCTTGAAAACGTGTACAAATGCTATTCAGAGTCATCTGTCAGCTGACTGAAAATATGCTTGTTTAATGTTTAAAAGAAAAAAGTGCCATTTATTATTTATAAGTGCATAAACATGATATGGTTATTTGTAAGGCTGAAAACACTCAGCAACTGTTTGCCATAATATTAGGTTTTCTCTGTTATATTTTCAAGAAGACTAAAAGAGCTATTCTTCAATTTACAAGTGTCAGAGACATCTAGCTGAGGTTGCAAAATGGAATAAACCAAACTCAGGATAAATCACGGATAAGATTTTGCTCATTCTCCAGATGCTATGCTTTTTTTTTTTTTACAATATATCTAAAATGTATAAAATTTACTGGACCAAGATCCAAATATTTAAAATAGAATGGTCTGTTTCATACAGAATCAAAATCCATTTTCATAGCCCACTAATTCCCTTGAATCCTGCACCGTGTTCCAAAAACTCCGAAGTTCCAAGACAAGTACAGGTAGTCCTTCACTTACAACAGTTCATTTAGTGACCATTCAAAGTTAGAGCAGCATTGAAAAAAGTCACTTATGACCATTTTTCAGACATGACCATTGCAGTCTCCCCCATGGTCATGTGATCAACATTCAGACCCTTGGCAAATGACTCATATTTATGATGGTTCCTGGGGTCATGTGATCACCTTTTGTGACCTTCTGATAAGCAAAGACAATAGGGAAGCCAGATTCACTTAACAACCATGTTACTAACTTAACATCTGCAATTATTTGCTTAACAACTGTGTCAAGAAAGGTCGTAAACTATGGCAAAATTCACTTAACAACTGTCTCGTTTAACTACAAAAATTTTGGTCTCAATTGTAGTTGTAAGTCGAGGAGTACCTGTAATTGCAGTCTTCATCTTTTGGCAATAGAGGTACAAGATAGAGAATAACCTATACTGAAATGACTTCTTACCTTAAGAAGGGAAGAACTAAGTTTCTACCCTTTTATCTCAAATATTGTAAATGAAATAAGTATATACAAATATTGCAATAATTAGGGAGGAAGTCAGCAGTTCAATATGGGAAAAAAAACCTCATTGAATATAAATTTTGACTGGGTTTTGAAACTCTTTAGCAATTTAATTTTTGGAAAGCGGTTCAAAGCAGTAAGTATTGCTACCAAAGTATTGCAAAAAATGGCAGTTTGCCCTGAACTGTCCCAGACTAGTTCCAGATATATTGGATCTGCAAGACTCAGAATTCCTCAACAGGGATAGCCAAAGTTACAGACCCAACAAATATAGATGGGAAGAGGAAAAATTGTTATGTTGCTATTTATCCGGATGATGAACTGTGAGATTACATGGTAATTCCCAAAGAAATGTTGTTGCTGGGTAAATTGATCATACTCATACTATAAGGAACATTGATGACTTCAATACCTAGGCAGTTTTGATTGGATTTCTGACTTTGACTTAGTGTTTTTTGAGTTTGACTTAGTGTTTTTTGAGTCTAGATCCTGTTTTTTTTTTAAGTCTGTTTTGCAAATAGAATAGAATAGTATAGAATAGAATAGAATAGAATTCTTTATTGGCCAAGTGTGATTGGACACACAAGGAATTTGTCTTTGGTGCATGTGCTCTCAGTGTACATAAAAGACAATTAGCATTTTATATGAACCCAAACCATTGTGATTTATTGAACATCACGATTAAAGAAACCATGGCTCAGCATGAGAGGTTGAACAATGTCAGTAACTTGCTAAAGTCCTGCATTAAACTTCATACTCACTTGGGAAATGATGATTGTATAACATTTCTCAGTCTAGGGTTAGATACAGAATTGTCTTTCCTGTACTAAATGGGCAAAGGTAGAGAAAAGCATGGGCGCATCCTCTCAAACACACTTCTTCCTTTTTCCTGGAACATCAGTGCAAGACAGATTTCCTTACACAGCATTGAGACTTCACCTATAGATTTAATCTAAAAACCACAACAAATTAATTTACCAGGTGATTCAGATGTGGTTCTTTGCCAAAATAAAAATCTATTTCTGGATTTTAAAACAAAACATTTAAAGCCAAGAAGTGATGGAAGACATGCATTATTCATTGCACTTGTCCTGTCTCTGCATTTTGTTTTACCAAACATAATTGCATACATCACAGATCTATTTGTGGTAAAAGTGTCACCAATTTCTAGAATTAAGCCAGCAAGAGCTGTGATTTCTAAGAACATTTTCATTTGAATCAAGAACTACTCTTACCTTTTGGCAACCTTTCAAGAATACACTGCAAAGGGATATAAAGCATTTGCCTATTTACAGAGCATTAGCCTTTGCTCTCCTTAGCTTTCTCCTTAGCCAGGACTATCCATATAAAAGCCTAGGATACAATTCCCTTTCCAATCAGCAAAGAAAAATGTGAATTAGAAGCACAATTGCTTCTTAGAACCAACAGCACTATGTAAATCAGGCATTGCTTGGTCAATTTCAAGAGGCCTTAACAGCCACATAATTTGGACTCAAAGAATCCCTTTTCTATTCTCCTTCAGCTTCCCCTCAACTTACGTGACCTCAGGCTGACCCCAAAGGCCAGTTTGAATAAAGTTCCTATTACAGATGGCCCTTGACTTATGGCCATTTGTTGAATAATTATCTGAAGTTATGACAGTGCAGAAAAAAAGTGACCTTATGACCATTCCTAGCAGTTAGGACTGTGGCACAATCGCAATTCAAGAATTCAGCAATCTGCATGTATTTATGTCAGTTGCAGCATTCTGGGGTCATGTGATTGCCATTTGCGGTCTTCTCAGGTGGTTTCCAACAGGCAAAGATAAAGTGGAAATCCCCGATTCACTTAATGACTGCATGATTCACTTAACAACTGCAGTATGAAAGGTTGTAAAATTGGGCATGACTTTCTTAACAAATGAATCGCTTAGCAACAGAAGTTCTGGTCCCTCTTGTGGTCGTAAGTTGAAGACTACCGTAGTTATACTGAGTATAAGATGCACCTATCTTTTTTTGGAGAGGAAAACAAGAAAAAAAACCTGCCTCTATCTTTGCCTCCCAGCAATTTGCCTCCTTGCAGCAAACAGCAAACAGCCTGTTTCAGTTTCAATTTCAGCATAGCCTGTTTAGCACAAGGGGAAAAAATCTGCCTCTGCCTGCCTGCAGTCTGAAACAACTGATGGTCGGAAGGCTGATCCAACCGACAATTACCTGCTCATGCTAATCAGATTGTGCAGAAGCTGAAACAAGCTGCTTGCTGTTTGCTGCAAGGAGGTAAATTGCTGGGAGGTAGAGGCCAAAGGGTGGGGGCAGGTGGGTGGGTTTATAAGACGCATCCAAATTTCACCCTCTTTTAGGGGGGGAAGTGCATCTTATACAGTTCTTCTAATTAAATTAGCGGCTGGAAAAGATGAATACATACATGTGTCTGACTCTTTTTTTCTCTCTCTCTTTCTCTCCATCCATCCATCTTGTTATTCCCTTCTGGAATAAAAATACCCTTACCTAGGAGTATAGGGCAAATGTATATGTTCAGAATTACATATACAATGTGCTTCTCCCAGATATACAGATATTGTTAGAGGTGAATTTGAATGTTTTTCTCCAGATAGAGAACTAGAGAACATAGAAAAATAGGAATGAAGACCAGCTCATATTTGTTTTCCTCTTTTTAAAAGTGAAATGGCTAAGGAACTTCCTTCCTTCCTTCTTAAATATAGTAGCCTCTTTATTGGTAATTCTGCCCTGAGAATACCACACATCTGTGCTGTCAATACTGCATCTCTATTGTTTTTCAAGTATAGTTCAAAATAGTCATTCTCACCTATAAAGTCCTATCTGATAGGGCATTTGGCATCTACAGAACCTCATTCTGCAATCGTATCTAGCCTCTCTGACACAGATGTCCCAGGAGAAGTTGTTAGCTGCACCCAGCTTTGATAAAGTGAATGGAGTTGAGGCATACAAATGCTACTTCTTGGTAGCAGCTACTACAATTTAAATAGTCCCCTGATTGAAATCAGGCTAGCTTCCTTCCTGATTTCTGGTATTCAAAACTGAAAGCAATTTATGCATTGGCAGGATGCCATCTAAGTTGAATGTATCATTGAGGTATATTTTGCTAGGCTTTGACTGTACCTTAATTTTTAAATTCGTTTTACTGAGGATGTTTTGTTTATATGTAAGATGATTCTCTGAATCTGAGAAAGAAGGGAGAGTTTTCAAAACATGGCAGACAAGGAACTCATGGACATTTCAGCCTAACTTCTTAAGGGAGGCATCAGTCCATCTATTAGGGAATTTATGAGACAGAAGATCAGTCAGCTCACAAGGGTCTTAAAACTAATAAATGAGGGAATGGAGTAAAGATAAATACTCCATTCCAGGGGTGAGTTCTAACTTACCTCGCCACCAGTTCGCTGCCTCCCGTGCCACATGGGTGCGCCTTGTGTGCATGCGCTTCATGTGCAGTAGAAAAAAGCCCCAAAAAATTCCCCCCAAAAAAGGCCGAAAACAAGATGGTGATGCATGCACAGTGCCAGAAACTCAGCTTTTGCGCATGCGCAGAAGAAGAAAAAAACCCAAAAAGTATTTTTTTTCAAAAACTTAAAAAAAAAGATGGCGGTGCCCATGGAGCAGAACTGGCTCTGTGACGTCACCAACGGCCTAGTATCTACTTGGTAGAACCGGTCCGAACTGGGAGGAACCCACCTCTGCTGCATTCCCTCATAAACTAGATAGTTTCCATGTTTTTGTAACTTTATCGTTTTTTTTCCTGGCATTAATGAAACTCTATGAATCTTGCACTGCTGTAGGAGCTTGACAGTATCTTTTTTTTTTTAATTACAATGGATTTTTAAATTTATTTTTAAATTTATTCATATAGTGTGGATGTTTAATCCACCAACCACTGAAAGTTCTATGAGATTTGGGTATTCAATGTTCTTGGTCAGCACACACACACACACACAGTGTCTGGCCAAGTATTTTGCAATGGCTGCAATTGGGGCAATCCCATGCCATTGACAAACAATTATGAGTGTTGAGGATTACTTGGAAGCAGTAACTGTGGCTTGTTGAAAGTGCCTAAAATTCAATTAGCTCACTTGGCTTCTGAACACGGAATGGGCGATGAAGGCATTGGATGGGTTTTACTGACAATGAAAAAGTTACTTGAATTGATAAAGCATCACTAAGTATTGCAAAGCTCCTTTGCTCACAGGCTCAAGAGTTCCCCTGACCTTAATCCCAAACACTCCACAAAAACAATAAGAAACGTAGCTTCGTAGTGTCTTTAAAAAGAACAAGTAAATGTTGCGTACTTCCTTTTATTGTCTTGGACTTGGATCTAACGAAAACATATTGGAAAAGAAATGTTTTGGCTCAACTGTAGCAAACTTAGTCATTGTTGAATCTACAAGTGAGTCTTATTCCGATTTTGCTGAAAAGACTACTAATGCCACTGTAATTGTTTCCAGCATTATAAATGTTCAGTAAATTGGTGGAACAAATAGATTATTGTGTAAAATAGATAAAACTAATTAAGCATGTCAGTTCACTCAAGCCTATTATATAGAACGGTTTATCTCATTTTGCTAAATAGATTACAGCTTACATTTAATGTTGCTGTATGTTTTTTAAGAAAACTGTTAAAAATCAACTAATTGCCTGACAAATAAGGCTTAGATGTTCACATGCCTGCAAAGATTATTCAGGATGTGTATCTATTATTCTTCAAAAAGACTAATGATAGTATGATAATTGCAGGCCTATCAACTTTTAGGGTGTTCTTGAAGCATTATTTTCTGAAGACATTACTTTTTATTTGGCACTAAACTTTAATTCATCTTATATCATGAGCTGACTTTAGGATAAATTCCATTGAAAACAATGTGTTGTAAATTAATGTTGTCTAAATCGCACACTTATGTGTATGTCTTTTCCTTTCAGAATACTCCAAGCTGAACTGATTAAATTGTACCTCATTATACACAAAATGGTTTAAAGGGACAACCTCCTTTCTCCTGTTCGTTTCCAAACATCTCAAAATCTTCATATACCTTATTTTTCGGAGAATAAGACACACTCCCCCCCCCAAAGAGGCTGATAATTTGGGAGCATCTTATACTCCAAATGTAGCTTTTTTGAAGTTTTTTTCCAGACCTAACGAGGTGATTGAAGAGTGAAGTGATCTTTGCAGGCTTTTTTCATTGCTACTCCCTCTGAAGAAGTTTTTTTTTTCAGACTTTACTCTTTGCAGGCTTTTTTCATTGCTTCTCTCTATCAGCTGTGCTTTAGAAGCTTT
>JANHFT010001146.1:2180-20062 GCA_032467955.1 Pseudoxenodon macrops | reverse complement strand
TTCTTCTTCTTCTTCTTCTTCTTCTTCTTCTCCTCCTCCTCCTCCTCCTCCTCCTCCTCCTCCTCCTCCTCCTCCTTTAGATTCAAGCAGGCCCTAAAGGAGTTTTTTAATTAAAAAAAAAAGTCTGCTTTAGATTAATGTCTCCACTGCTTCTTGTTTGTTGTTTGTTACTTTTAAACTAACATATGGATTAGTGGTTAGATAGACGGCTGACATGGTATAGATTGCCCTCTTTGTCTTATTGCCTTCGATGTTGTTATTGAGATTTTAAAATGCTTTTTATGTACTCTGCTGGAGGAGGGGGGGTATTATATTTTGAAAGGCAGCCTCAAAGCCTTTGTGTGTGTGTGTGTGCGGGGGGGGAATAAACAAATAAATTTTCCCATTGCCTGGATTTGATGTTGTACTCTGGAATGATATAAGGCCTAAAATGCTGCACTCTTTAGACATTCACATCAGCAAATGCATCGGTGTAAATATATAACTAAAGACTCCTCTGTCGCAATCTGTATGCACAGTTTGGCGTTGGGTGTCAGGCATTTCTCTCAGCAGCAGGTGAAGGTGAAGGCTTCGGCAAGTCCGACGTCTGTGTTTTTATGAGGCTTTCCTAGCAAGAATATTGAAAGTGATGTTTTAATGGAACAATCAATCTGAAATAAATTAGTACTACAAACTAATAAAAGCTTTTATTGGCTGGCTTGCTGAGATGTACTGAAAGCCTGAGTAGTGCCTGGATGGTGAAGAGGGAGCAAAACAACGAATCATTCTTAGATCTAAACTGGACTGGTGCCACTGAGGCCATGCAGGCCAAACTGGGTGGCTCCACAGTTCACAAGGACCTTTGATCCCCAGAACCTCCCAAATGTCAGCATTTTTCAAAGGTTGGAAGGCAGAGGCTGAGATTCCTACAAAGACACCCTAGGTTTTCCCTCAGGATTTAAACACAATGTTGCTTCATGCCTTCTCAGTATGAGAAAAGCTTATCATTCCCGTAGTCCTCAGGGCAGGGCAGGATAATACAGTAATGCTGATTGGAATTTTCACCAGAAAAACTGAACACCTTACTGACAAAAGCTAGATCTCTGGATAGTGGCTAGAATTAAATCCCCAAGGGAAATTAGTTTGTGAAGTCAAAAATTTATTGTGAAGAACATCTGCTCATGTTTTCCCTAACCCAGCATCCTCCAGATGTACTGGACACCCATTGCAGTTACTTAATAAACCCAGTGGACCTCCAACATACTTGGACGCTTTTTTCTCTTGGGAGAAAAAAATATTATTGAATTTGTGAAAATAATTTCCAATTTTGTGATTTCTGCAGAATGTCCTTTTTGGAAACTAAAGTTGGTCTGCTCTGTAGAGGGCAAGTACATTTTTGGCAATGTAAAATGTGACTTATCTATCCTGTGTCACCTCTATTAAATACCACACTTTGAATTAATCCCACATACCAAGGATCCTTTATTATAACATATTCCGGTTCTTGCTCTGGGAGCCTTTTCATCTGCTTCTTGATCACTTTCACTAGAAAATGCACATATTGCATTTTGGAGGTTCGGGTGCTCGCATTTGCACGCACACGTGCTTTGTGCACTCGGTCCAGAAAAGGTTAGCCATCACTGCTGTAGAGGGTATGGAGAAACCTGAAGAAAGAATGCAATAGTAATGAATGCAATTATGTAGACCTCAGCTTGGGTTTGAAAGAGAGGACAGAATGAGAAAGAAACTCAATATTGCCTTGCTTTGATTCTCTCTGGTACAAGGGTGAGGAGAGAAAATCTCTGACAGACTCTGAAGATTCAGTTATTATACTCTGTTCCAATAAGACAGAGTTCCCATAGTTCTTGATTCCTACTCTGGGACAATAGAGACAAATACATATCTAATTCTTTGCTACCATTTAGTAATCAACCAGGTTTTTGCAACCTAGAAGTGTAATATTGGTGTAATATTTAATGAAAACTGTGCTACAGAACAAGGGTGCTGTCAATGTGTAAACCACATTGGAATCACAACCAGAAGAAGAAGCTAATTTTAATTTATTGTCAAGCTACATTGGCAGAACCTTTCAAATATGAAAATACAATCCTCCTCCCCCCCCAGCCCCATCTCCTTTACAGCTCGAAAAACTAGAGAGGGTTCCTTCTGAGCTTCTTGTCCCATCTACTAGCCAGTTGCAAGCTATGCTGTCTCTCATCTGACCGTTCCTAGGCATCATCATCTCTTCATTCAGTCTCTCAAGGTCTTTCCCACATATCATTACAGGTGCCTAGTTTGGCCTTTGACTATCTTACTTTCTGTGGGAAGGACCAAACCTACTGTAGACACGGGGAAGGAACTGCCTAAAGTAGTAGAAGTTGGGGGTTGGTGGCAGCTACAACACTTTCCCCATAGCAGTCTTCATGAGTCTCCCAGCCATGGAACAAAGCTGTGTACAATTGCCATATGGCCTGTCCTGTATTCTTTGGAAACCATCTGCTGCCCTCAGATGTGCTGGAGGTCACATTCACATCTTGAGTATTGAAGAAGAATTAACTGCCACTTCAGTTTGTTATTATTTCTGGAACTGAGAGGTGTTGCAGTATCCATTGCTTTCGTTTGAAAGTATTAGGAGTTAATTTACAGAGACTACGCTGACCTCAAGGGACAGTTAATTTTGTTCATCAACTCATATGGCAGAGTTGGTTCACTTGTGAAAGCAATGAAATGTGAAAGGTCCAGAAGAAGCTAAGTGGCCCTATCTTTCTTCAGTAGTTTCCTTCCAGTATGTACGTAATCTCATCATTGAAGTGATTTGGAAAGAAGGAAGCATTGCACCATTAGAATATACCAGAAACATAGTGAAATCATAGCCTGAGTGGAAGTGAAAAATAAAACAGTTTTCCATCTTATTTGAGATCAGACTTTAACTAGTGGAGTGGGCCAATCTGCATATTTTTGGGGTATGAAGTAGCTCTTGTGCAATGGGTTTTAGAAGAACCAGATGCAGGGGCAGCATTTAGTCCTTATTCTGTAATACACTCTTCCAGTTTCAGGAGGTGAGAGATTGGGATTCAGAGCTTGCCAATAATTTGATTTCCCAAGGAAGTAGACATACACAATATATTTGGCATTATATATGTTGGCATTTTTGCAACATAAAGCTTGTTTTATACTACATATAGTCCTCACTTAGTGACAATAGCTGAGACTGGCAACTTGACCATTAAATGAAATGATTGCTGAGTGAAACAATGATTATACTTATATTACTTCTTTTTTTTAATATGATTTTTATTACATTTCAAAACATAAATAAAAAGTAAACCACTGGGGGAAAAAGAAAATGGGAAAAGAAATAAAGAATCCGACAAAAAGCCAGATCAAAGTAGAAATTAAAAGAAGAAAAATAAAGAAAAAAGAAAAGGAATTAAACTTTCTTTGGATAAGGATAAGAAATACATCCAACTTGTATTCTAAAATTAGCAAATGTCTACTTTACTTCTTTAATCCCATATATTGTATTTTTCAGAGTATAAAACGCACCGGACTATAAGACGCACCTAGATTTTAGAGAAGGAAAACAAGGAAAAAGGTATTCTGAACAAAATGGTGTAGTAATATATTATTTAACAAAATACCAGTATAGCAGAATAATTTTTACAACCATGTATACTTTTTACAACCATGTAAATTAACAGCAGTATTAAGAACCATCATCTCTGTCATTAACAAATGAGGAGAGACTTTAAGGTTCAAGCACTCCTCTAATTTTCTGGAAATCTCCTCATCGCCACTGGTGTCAGAGTTTAGGAAGCTCAGTTGCTCACAATCACTGATATCACTTTCTTCGCTACCTTCATAAATGATATCATCTTCAGTTCCATCTAAAGCATTGCTAATGCCACATTTTTTGAAGGACCGTCCTTCACTGAATTCCATGATGTTTTCACCCATTCACAAATCTGAGTGATAGTGGGCCTCCTCATTAGTCCAGTGGGTGTCAGATCATGATTACCAGCAGTCCTATTTATTCCACTCTTCTCGCATGTAGACTTTGAATGGCTTGTTAATGGAAACGTCAAGAGGTTGCAACTGGGGACATTAGGACAGGGATGGTAGGCATGCTGGTGCGCTTATGCATACCCCTTACAGACCTCTTAGGAATGGGATGAGGTCAATGGTAGACAGTCTAAGGTTAACATTTTGGGGGTTTGGGAAAGAAACTACAAAGTCAGGTAGTGCATTCCAGGCATTGACCACTCTGTTGCAGAAGTTCAATTTTTTGCAATGAAGTTTGGAGCAGTTTACATTAAGTTTGTATCTATTGTGAGCTCGTGTATTGTTGTGGTTGAAGCTGAAGTAGTCATTGACAAGTAGGATATTGTAGCAGATAATTGTGTGTGTAACACATAGGTCAAATCAAAGGCAGCATAGTTCTAAATTTTCTAGGCCCAAAATTTCAAGTCTGGTGGCATAAGGTATTCTGTTGAGAACAGAGGAGTATAATACTCTTCTCATGAAATATTTCTGGACATTCTCAATTGTATTAATGTCCGATATGTAGTGTGGGTTCCAGACAGATGAGCTGTATTCAAGAATTGAATCCTCTAATCCAATGTTTTCCAACCATACCTCTTTAAGATGGGTGGACTTCCAGAATTCCCTAGCCAGCATTGCTGGCTGAGGAGTTCTGGGAGTTGGAAGTCCACCCATCTTTAAGGGCCAAGGTTGAAAAACATCGCTCTAACACAGATTAATAGACACACCAGCCTTCAAATCTGTGTGGCTCCAGCTACAGGACCACCCCGGATCTTGCGAAGATTGATCCCATGCTCCGAAATAAACCATAAGCCGCATCCCGATCTCTCACCATGGCTGCAATATCCCTCGGAGTCTGGCAGGTGGGCAGAGGCCACGGTGGGGGCCTTTATCAGTGGCGGAGGAGGAACTCTCCCATCTGAATCCAAACCACGTTGGAAAACTCTAAGAAGCAGAAGGAAGGAGAGCAGAAGGAGGAAAGACCAAAGTCAACCTTGACATCGGGACAATCCAGAACTGGTCTACATCCATGACACCTAGACCTCTTTCACAGTCTAGGAAAAAATAATAATAATTCTGTCCCATTCAGGATCAAGACCATAGAAGACAGAAGATTCCAAAGCCATCTCAATTCCAAGACTTGGGTCTCCCATTGATGGGGTAACACCACCCCATGTTGGTTGTTTTCTTCTTCCTTGGTAAGGCCCCCCGAACCAATGAAAGCTCTTGAACACCACCCTTTCCAAACGAAAAAGTTCTACCCAAGGAAGAGTCATGATGCCACCTACAATTTGCCACCGGTGTGTTTCTCTGGGTCTTCAGAGGCAAGGATGAAAAAGGACTTCTGCTTGGGGAACCCACGGATCAGCTCCAGATCAGAAATCAGGTCCAAGACGTAGTCATGGCCGGCCAGCTCGGCCCATTGAGTACCATCCTTCATGGTGACAGACCAGCCTCGCCATCCATCTGTGAGACCCCTGTGAAGGAACATCTTAGCCACTCTAGGTTCTCCTGCGAGGAGGGGAGACTCACACCGGGCAGCTGGACTCTGTTTGGGGCTGAAGGTGGAGGAGACCAGAGCCTCCAAGGAGCTCCTCAACAGCTCTTCTCAACGCCTCTGACTTCCAGTACTTGGAGAGCTGGAAAAGGCCATTGAGAAGCAACGCCCCCTTCCTCCATCCCGCTACCCATATCCCCCACACCCCATCTTTCCTACCTGTATTTCAACACACTTTCCGCAAGGCCCTCCCCTGTGGTCCAGGAATGGACAGGGCAAGAATAATGATCTCCTGTTGAAACAAAACCCCAAGTCATTCAACGCTGATGGGCGTCCCTCCTGCTGCCTTATTTTGTCAGCCTTTCTGTGCAGAACAATCAGGAAACCCCAACGAGCGAATTCTGCTTTCTTGGACGGCTACATTAACAGGATCTTGCAAGTCTGAAAGTGCAAATCTCCCGCAGTCTCTTTTATAGCCTGAGAACAGTGGTGAAATCTACTTACCTTCCCATCCAGTTCAGAAGTCCACGCACCGTGCATGCGCCTCATTGGATATGAGTTTTTACCCTCTGCGCATGCACAGAAGGCTTTGCGCATGCACAGAAGGTAAAAAACTGCAGAAGTTACGGCGTCCGGGCAGCTGGGCAGAGCCTCATGCTGCCAGCGCTACTGGTTCGCCCAAACCAGGGCAAACCGGTAGGATTTCACCACTGCCTGAGAGGTTAGAGAGATCCCTTCTGAGTGTCTTTTCCCCCTGCCCGTTATGCAGCTGTGGGTTATGTCCTCTGTTATCTGATAATTTCCTAGGCGATATCTGTCCCCCAAGATCATTTCCACACACAATCACAGTTTCCTGCAAGTAGAAACCTATTTCCTTGTACATTCAGCTTTGGGCCTTCCCTCTTCCTGGGGCGTTTCTCTAGCAAGCTCCTGGGTTCTAGAGAAGGAGGCGCCTCGTCTGCCTATCGGTTCCCAACCCGTCCGGCGGTTTCCCTTAACTCACCGTTGAAGCAGAAGACGTCAAGGGCCATGTTCACTCGGTCCCGGCTGGCTGTCCACTCCAGCAGGGTGGGCGGATACGCTCGGGCGGCCTCCCCACCATCCTGACCCCTTGCCATGGCTTGCATGAGCTTGTGTTGGCACACGGGTTTGTAGCCGTCAAAGGCATAGTCCGAAACAAACCTGAGCGGGTGGGGAGAAGTGCAGAGGGAGACAGTGAGTAGAAGAAGATGCCAGCCATGGCGCACGCTTGGCATTCATGCTCAGAATAGATGAGTGAGGGCCAATTGAGCAGTGTTCCTATCTCTCCTGGCCACGAACCTCAGTTCAATCAACTGAGCCTCTTTTTAAATTCCTCGTGTGGCTTTAGGGAAGAAGAGGAAGGCCACCATCGCTTGGTGCTTCTGACACCTTCTAGGGTCACCATCGTCACCAGCTAACGTGGACCACCCTCTTTGGATCTCCCTTGGAGGTAGACCTGACCCCACTCACTTCAGCAGGTACTTGTCCAGCTGGCGGGAGGGCAGGAAAGCGCTGACGCAGGAGGCCAACAGCAGCCACCCCCGTTCCTCATTGTGGACATTGGTGTTCCGCCACACTTGGTTGGCAATCTGGGCCAGGATCTCGTCTTGCAGGCTTGGCGCAGAGAGCCCCTTCTGCACAATGTAGTTCCCAAACAGGTTCTCCTGGAGGCCGTTGAGCTGGGCGTCGCCCATAAAGCGGAGGATCTGCCACAGAGAAAATCCAGAGAGTGACCCCAAAAACTCCCCCTGCCACTAAACGCTATGTTGATGGCCATCGTCTACCAGGCAGGAGGACGCAATTCACCTTCACCTACCAACTTGAAGAGGTTAAGAGCATCAGGGACCAGACTCTCATCAAGTTGAGTCAGGGGGGATGATAGAGTCCTCGTGAGCATCCCCCAGAGTGGCTCCTGCGGAATGATAGAGATGTGACTGAAAGACTCATTTGCACAGCCTTCTGGACAGAGACAGTGCTGGAGGAACTGCCCAGAGCAAGGAAGTCAAGGGTTTCAAAAGTCACACAACTCCACAAGTGAGGGTTAGCTTCAGTTGAGCTCAGAGTTTTTTTTTATGGATCATCCAACAAATCCATCCAGTGGTTTCTTCTTGAGGGGTAAACAACCAAGCTGAAATTACCATATTTTGGATGCATTATGCCAACCCCCAGCTCTCTCTAGAGGACGTAATTCTGGGAAAGGTGGAAGGAAAGAGAAGAAGACAACCAGGAGCAAGAATAGGAGTCAGTTCAAGTGGTGATAGGGGCATTATTGGAAGACCTGAAGGAATCAGGTTGGGGCAGATTATCTTGAAAAAGGCCTGCGTGTGGTCAGTAAGAATTGACAGACACTGATTTAGTGTGTATAAATGATCAATCAATCAATCAATCAATCAATCAAGAGTTCTTCTAGAGAGTGAGGCATGATCCCAATTGTTAAATAAAGTGAGTTACATAAGGAAGCATGAATCTACTCATGGTGGCTTGTAATCCAATGCAGGGGTCTTGACGTGTCATGTGAGTGAAACCAACTCTTGATTCCCTAAGGGATACGTGCAAAGCCAGCCATAGCAGCTCCCCAAACAAGCCATGGTTTAAATCCCACCCCATGGCTAAATGCAAGCATGTAGACTCGGCCACAAACGCTAGCTTTTGGTCTCCCTCCCTACAGTGGTGTGAGTGAAGGAGCCCTTTGCATCGTTCAGCCCAGGATCGTCACCCGTACCTTGAAGTGGAGCTGCACGTACTTGGCCATGGGGTAATTGTTGATGTCAAGAGGCAAGGTGAGCTGGGAGTCGGCCTTCATCTTGGGTGGAGGGACAGGTATGACACAGTCCTCATTCACTTGCATGTGAACTACGAGGAACAGGAAGTAGCCAGTGCAGGAGGGGTTTTCCCCATCCTAACCCCTTAAACTCGCTCACGAGAATGCCAGAAAACATTGGCTGGGCCATGTCAACTGGGCAATAGGTTCTCTCTAATGCCAGATGTAGCCTTCCTTTTCTGGGCCCCAGAATGCAAGTGGAAGATCCATCCAAGTAGTTTATTTTCTTTTCTTTTGAAAGGGTGCTTATAATGTACCCGTCCAGAGCTCCATTGGCAAGGATAGACCAACAGGGCTACAGCTAAAGGGTGGCAGCTATAGGCCAACAACTCAGTGTCTGGTGCGTTCTGACAGCCAAGATGTTGTGGTCTACTCAGCTGGCCACTGGTGGTGCAGAGGAGGAATTAACCTCCTTCCTGGAAACGCTATCATAGTGGGGCCACAAAGATCCGCCTTCTGGAATCCTGGGAGAAATTCACCTGCCCACCCTCCCCTCTTGAAGTCCCCTTGGTTGGTAGTGGATCATGACCTACCAGCCACTGTGTTTAGGAGTCCAACCAGATCAGCAGGGATTTCCAAGTCTGCGACTTTCATCACTTCTCGCTGACTCAGTTCCTAGTGGAAGCCAGAGGGATGGGTTGAAGCGGGTCACCTCTCATTACCCCAGTGACAAAGTTGCCCCAGTTCCCTAGGCAAGTTATCAAAGTGCCGTATTTTTCGGAGTATAAGACGCACTTTTTTCCCCCTCTAAAAGAAGTTGATCATTTGGGTGTGTCTTATATTCCGAATGTAGTTTTTTGGAAGCTTTTTTTTCAGACCTAACCAGGTGCTAGCGATCTTCCAGGCTTTGCAGGCTTTTTTCATTGCTTCTCTCTATCAGCTGTGCTTTAGAAGCTTTTTTTCAGTCCTAACCAGGCAATAAAATAATGTGCTGAAAGTGACCAGACTAAGGACACTAGACAGATGCATACCTGGTAGGTAACTCAAAATACAAGTGCAAAACTTTAAAATACTATCAAACAACAAAGCATGTGACAATGAACAAAAAGTGGTGAATCCAGTTAAAAACACCCACAGTATACATTCAGCAAGAAGCTCCATTCACCCTTGCCAAAGCCTCAGAGGATAATGAATATAAATGATGAAAACTACTTTTGCAAATAAAGATATCACACAAGAATGGAGCGCACATCTGGCAACCTGACATGCATCAGGCATGGCAGCTTATTATTTTACAATTCGAGTGCCTCAGGTTACAAAGTCAAATCTTAGTTTATGTAGTAAAACTATGTACACTGACTGTAGAACCTCTTTGTTCTTCACTTTGTGGCTGAAGGTGGAAGACATTTATTTGTTTCAATTTGGACAGGGATGTTATGATTTGTAATTGTAGAACAAGCCTAGCAATTAAAATAGAATCTAAACTTAATGTAATACCCTGACTCATTTTAAAGTTTTTAATTACAGCGTGTGCTTTGAAAAATCAGAAAACAATGGTAAATTAAGCAAATGTTTATTCTTCCTGCTTTTTTCACCTAAACATTTGTGGCTTTCCTCAAGAGTTTTAGTACAAAGATAATATGCCTCTCTTAATGGCCCTTTAAAGTGTTCTCTTCTTGTATGTATTCTCCCTCTTATTGTTCTTGTAATTAATTAAGTTTCGTGCTCCATAGTAACAATTACCATGCATCCATGATCATTTTCCCACTAGCAATTTATAATGTCATCCAGCCATTGTTGTGGCAATATATCATTAAAGAAATCATGCTTTCTATTGTCGCAGCAATAGCTGTGTAATGCTTTAAATCACCAGTGCAGTAACATTTACGTCTATATGAAACAACAAAGATTCACTTCAGTGAAATGGTGTAGGCTGTAGAAGCATCCTGATTTGTTTGCTGAAACAAGGAAGACAGCTGATTCACCTCCACAAAGCTGTTTCCCTGACCTTGAAACACCTAAGGCCAATCCTATTGAACTATTGAAAGCTTCTCTGCACCTTCTCCAACAGCATTGTCTGAAGAAGTGATTGCCTTCAGCCTTTGCTGAAATTGCCTAAATTGGAAGAGTTTTACTGAATACTGAGGGGAATCTGGATTTGGCTTTGCTCCTTTCTTTCCTCTTGGTTTTGTCCTCCAATGCTGGAGATTCTCAGTCAGCCAGGTCACGGCTGTCTCAAAGGTGCTTTTACAAAAGGCAACTGAACTTTCTATGTTTTTCCCTGAAGACGTTTCTCTTCTCATTCAGAAAGCTTCATCAGTTCATGGATGAGAAGCAAAAACGTCTTCAAGGAAAAACAAAGAGAGTCCAGCTACCTTTTGAAAAAGCACCTTTGAGCTTGTTGTAAAGGTTTCATTTATCTTTCTCCCATAGTTCCTCTAAGGAGAAGGCAGAGGAAAACACAAGCAGGCCAGACTGAAACAATATGATTAGGTTTTTAAAAGTTTTTGAAGTAAGATGACCACTGTTGCATTGTGAAGATGCTTCAAGGACACACTTTGAAGTTTCATCAAAGCAAAGAACTCTTTGATTTAAATGTAGGATGTTACTTTCAGTGTGTACTGCCTCTGGCAATCTCGACACACACAAAAAGACAAAGCTGGTAGATAAAACACAAGAGGTCATCTACTATCACTTCTGGAGATAATAAAATATTGTGGCATCTTAATGGTCTGCTTTGCATTAAGAATATTGGTAAGACACCTGGTAGTTTACCTCACTACCTTTCAGAGGACCATAGACTGGGAAATATATACCGTATTTTTCAGAGTATACGACTCACCTTTCCCCCCCTAACCAAAGCCCTGCTCCCATATCCCATTTTTGCAAAACAAAATGGGCCCGTTTTTGTGAAAAACAGGGTGCACAAAGGATTTGGGAGGACTGCAGAGTGCTCCTGGGGGCCAGGGAAGACAAAAACTTTATTTTTCTTATTTATCTCTTCGAAATCTTGGTGCGTCTTCTAGTCCGAAACTTCACGGTACAGTCATGAAGTGGTCCACTTTATGACCACTTTATGTGACCAAGGCAAAAAATGATTGGGACAAATGTCTGTAGAGATTCTCAGTCATTTAGGTCATGGTTGTCCCAAAGGTGCCTTTTCATGAGGCAACTGGCCTTTCTTGTTTTTTTCGTTTGAAGACGTTTTGCTTCTCATCCAAGAAACTTCTTCAGCTCTGACAGGATCCCCACTATCCTGTCACAGCTGAAGAAGCTTCTTGGATGAGAAGCGAAATGTCTTCAAAAGAAAAAAAAAACAACCCAAGAAAGTTCAATTGCCTCCAGAAAAAGCACCTTTGAGATTGGGACAAATGTCCCAGTAATATGCTTGGTGAGATTGACCTGCATTGTGTGTGATTAATATTTGGCATAATCAGACATGCTCATGCATTATACAAAGAAGGCAGATGCTTGAGGGCACCAGCTAAGTTCATTTTCCCGCCAGGAGGCCTTTGAGCATCACATTGTGCAGAAGTATGATAATTTATAATACAAGCAAATGAAAACTATTCTCAGTGTAGGAGAAAGAGGCATCATTTATTAGATTTTAATTGTTACTCTGGGTTGGCAAAACACCAGAACCAAACAATGCTTAAAAAAAGAGAGCATGCCCTAATGTCATAACCTTGCTGATTAAAACTCTCCCCCCATTGTCTTATTAGAATTTTCCCCGTAGACAAATCAGCTAAAGTTTCTGTTGATTAATATACTAATTAAATGGATCAAAGCCTGTTGCCTTAATTGAAATCAAACCGGTCAGTCCTAGAGGAGATCAACCCTGACTGCTCTTTAGAAGGCCAGATACTAAAGATGAAGCTCAAATATGTTGGCCACCTGATGAGAAGGAAGGACTCACTGGAGAAGAGCCTAATGCTGGGAAAGATTTGAGGGCAAAAGAAGAAGGGGACGACAGAGAATGAGCTGGCTGGCTGGCTGGAGTCACTGAAGCAGTCTGCGTGAGCTTAAATGGACACCAGAGGATGGTAGAGGACAGGAAGGCCTGGAGGAACATTGTCCATGGGGTTGTGATGGGTACAACTTCACAACTAACAACAACAAAACAAGCAACTGCCTTTTTTTTCTTTTTTAGTATGAAAGATCTAGGAAAAAAAGATGGAGCAAGTGGACCTAAATGATCATTAATTTACACTGGGGTCTCCTAAAATATAAAATTGGATTACTCTCCATAAAACAAATTACTTTTCAAAGTCCTGTTGATACTGTTTTAACATAAAATGATTGTTTATTATCACCCCTGTTGATGAACTTTAGTTAAGTGCAGTTACTGTGATAGAGGCACCCAAGAAACTCTTCTCAATACCTTTTCCCACTACGAATACCCAATTTTAGTAAGCACGCATGGAAACCACCCATTTTCAAAATTCACCACAAGGCTATGTTCATAGTGAATGTAAAGAAATAACACAAAGCAGCACATAATTTAGTACCCCATAATCTGGGCCTCTGAAAGTATATCAAATATAAGACAGTTTTCCACAAAAATGCACTTAGTCCTAGATCAAGTTGATTTTTGTTACATTAGACATGCTAAGAGGAAACTTGCCTGGCTAAATAAAACAACAGAACACCTGTTCATGAATGTGCTAATTGTGTTGCATTAATTTGCTATGATTGGTGGCATATAATGCCTATATATATATTTTGGAACTGTATTGGAGGAGGAGGGAAAGAGCATGGAATAGACTACATTTTGCCTAATAGACAAACAGATATAATTGTCAAGGCTATGCATTCCATATGCTGAACAAAGTTCAAAAGCTTTTGGGTTACAATTTGCCATGTGTTTGACAATCTATGTTTTACTTCTCTAGGATGCAAGAATATCAGGTGAAAACCTGCTATATAAGTAGGCTTTCTTTAGGAATTTATCCTTCTGCTTATTTCTTGTTCAGGTCACTTTTATGTGGTTTCATGATTCCCTTTTCTATCTGCATCAAGCTATGTTGTCAAAAACAATGCTCAAAATATGCGTTTCATACATTTAAATTAGATTTGGATAGATTTAAATTGTCAAATTGTTCAAAGAAGTGCAAAGTGTGGCAAGATAGCTGAATAGCTGAATTATGTATATAAATGTGAGAGTTGACGGATTTTCAGATACACAAAAAAATTCCTCCAGCACCTCTGCCTGTGTTGAGAGGCAATGTGGCAAAGTGTGAAATAAATTGTGCATGCTGTTACAAGTCAGATGAAATTTAGTAGACTAAATGCATGGCAATCTGGTAGAAAAAAGGATCTTAGTAACAGATGGTGAAAGCTCTTAAAAGGGAAAAGGAGTTTCCCCACATATTAATTAATGAGCCCTTGGGTCAATACAAACGATAGAGTCTGCCTAAATTGTTCCATCTATCCACCTGAATTGATCGCCTCCCCTCCAAATCCAACCATGTCTAAACAAAAAACAACAATGGCAATAACAAACAAAAAAAGAGAGAATCATGTATGGAGAAATATGACTTACTCTCTTTCCAGGAGGGCCAGGGGGACCTGCTTCACCAGAAGGACCTGGTGGCCCCTGAAATGATACAAATATCCAAATTACCCATTTTCAAATGATTGCTAAAAGATCCTGTGCAATGATTTTATATATACATGCACACACACACACACAAATAAATACACACACACATACTTGGCAACCAAAGCATGTGCCATCAACTGAAACTGGAAAAGAAAACCAACAGTGTATACTAGGAAAATATAAGCACATGGACTTGACTTGTTCAGAGATATGAAAGGTTTCCCATTTAGGAAACTATGGAAAGTTATATTAATGGCAACCTCTTACTCAAATACTTCCTTGAGTTACAACCATTTGTTTAGTGACTGTGAAAGTCACGATGGTGCTAAAAAGAAGTGACTTTCAACCAGCCCTTGCACATATGACTGCCACACTATGTGATTTGCAACTGTCATATGTATACGTGCACCATCCTGGATTCACATGGTCACCATTTGTGACTTCCTGGCAGCTTCTGAGGAGTCAATGGGGGAAGCAGATTTGCTTAGAGGTTGTAAAATTGGAAACGATCATGTGATGACACACTTAATGACCACAACATTAGTGATGGAGGTTCCATTGATCGCAAGTTGAGAACTACCTGTTTTTATCCATTTTCCCCATGGATAAATAGGAAAAATAAATAAACAGACACAGATTGAGTAGAAATTGTTGCAGAGAGAAGCTTTCAGTCTTTTCCACACAATCCTGATGTGATTGGAATATAACTGCTGTCATCCTCAATTATTACAATACAATCAATTAATATAGTGTCGTCAACAGAATTCTTCTCGCAAAGGTATTACTTACAGGTTGGCCTGGATCGCCATCATCACCTTTTTCCCCTCCTGTGCCATCAGTTCCCTAGGGAGGTAGAAAGACAAAGAAAGAAAAGAAAGAAGGTGAAAGAAAATAACACCCACTAATTTATTTCCTATTTGAATTGTATGTTCTACTCAGAAAGAAGATTTTCTTTTTAAAAATTCTTTTTAAGAACAAAAGACAGCAATAATTAAATATAGTATCCTTTATTTGCCTAAATATCTCAGTGATTTGCTTATTATCCAAGAGAGCCTCTCATAGCAACTTCTGCTTCATGTTAGCCGTAGAACTGCAATGTTTTTATACTTGATAACTGTCTCAAAAATCCAGTCCGACGTATTAATCAGGATACTGTACTGCAATAAGGAGACCAAGATTCAATTTTCCACTAAGCCAATACAATCACGTTGATATCAAGAAAGTCTCCGTGCCTCACTCACTGTACAGGTTGATATGAAAATAATATTTAGACAAGCGTTACACTGAATCCTGGAAAGGAACTTTCAATTTCAGTTCCACAAAGCTGTGTTTTGCTCAGAGTAAAGAGATGCAACAAAGTAAATTTCTGAGAATCATAGACTGTATCCAATATCAACTGAAGCCAGGGAGAGTTTCACTTCACCTGGTAAAGCAGTTTTATTTTCAAAATACTTACAGATGGACCAGATTCTCCAGGAGGTCCAGGATCACCGGGGAACCCAACAGGGCCCTACAGAAATCAAATACAAAGTAAAACTAATGAGCATCAGGAAAACAAAACTGCAAATAAGACATTTTTATTGATACATAGGCTCTGAGAAGATACAGCCTCTAAAACAAAAATAGTTCATACAATGCTCACAAGATATTTTGAAATACAACTTCCTTAAAGCCAACAAGAGTGACAAATAATAAGAAATTTAGGAAAATATTTTTATTTATCGATTTATTACATTTCTATGCCACCCTTCTCACTGATACAGCAGTGAAAGTTGTATTCTGACTGCTGTCAGATCTTCCTGACAGCACTCAGAATAATTGTATAGAGAGTTGAGAAAATACAGTTAAGAAATGAAATAGGGCTCGATTATACTTATTATTAAATCTTAATATTTTTTGGGGGGAGAAATTAGTATCTTCACTCACTGGATTTCCCTTTGGACCATCATCACCTGGAGGTCCCTTAAGTCCAGGAGGTCCTGCTGCTCCAGGTGGCCCAGATTCACCTTTTTCACCTCTTTCACCTTTTGGCCCCTGCAAAAAGGAAGAGTTTTTAATGGAAATATATAGATTGCTTAAAACAAGTAGGGAGTAACCCAAAAATAATCATCTATAAAAAAAATCTCAGTCATGTTTTTATTGGAAGCATTTTTGAAGCCATATATTTTGAGCGGAAAAATGAAAAAAAGTACTCCAAAATTTCCCAACAAGATCTGTTCAGAAAAGAAATTCATTTCTGGGAAGGTTTGAAAACGAACGGAAGTGCAAATGATTGTAAATTAATTGTAGATTTCTTCATGATAAATCACTGAGTGAAAAGATTTTCTGAACGTATGCAGTAGGTAGAAGTATGATGCTAATATTTAAGAGTCCTGTTCTATGATTAATGAAAACTGCTACCTCAAGACCATATACAATAGGTCTCTCCCATGAAGTTCCCTATAGTATGAGTGTCACTGTATGGAAAATACTGATGGAACATAAATTTAGAGCTATAGGTCAATAGTTAGAAGTAGCAATAGCACTTAGACTTATATACTGCTTCAGAATGCTTTACAGCCCCCTCTGAGCAGTTTACAGAGTCAGCATATTGCACCCAACAATCTGGGTCCTCATTTTACTCTCATCAGAGGGATGGAAGGCTGAGTCAACCTTGAGCCGGTGAGATTTGAACTGCCGAACTGCAGCTAGCAGTCAGCTAAAGTAGCCTGCAGTACTGCACTCTAATCACTGCGCCACCATGGCTCTAATTGAAAAGCCTGTCCAAATAACCGGAATAGGGGCAAATAAGCCAAGATTATGATAGCAAATCAATCTAATACCAGTTCTCAAGATCAATATTAAAAAAAGATCAGAGGTGATATGAGTCAGAAAAATAGGCAGAAAAGAGAAGCAGATATCACACAAATTGACCAACAGACCTTGCTCCTTGAAATGATCTTGAGTTTGTTTTTTTTAAGTCTGTTTCAGATTTTTGCTGTGTAGATCAAGTAGCAAATCAAACTCATTTCATCACTAAGTATCTCTGCATGGAAATACTAATTTTAATAAGAAACCTTTCCTGGTACATTTAAGGGTATCATAAAGAAATTATCTGTACGTTTTGGTAGAAAGAAACAGAACATGTTACTATCTCAAAGTACTGTAGAGAAGCTACAGTACAGTCACTTCTACAACACCTACTGGAAGAAGAAGTATATACTTACAGTTGTGCCACCTTCTCCAGGGGGCCCAGGGTTTCCAGCTTCTCCAGGCTCACCCTATGAATATTCAAAGGTAGAAGTAATACATTATATAGTGACTCTCGTCTTTCTTGCTTCCATTTAATTTAATATTTGATTGTCTTTCTTGTTAAAGGACAAATACTCCTGTTTTAATACTACCCCTCTGATGAACTCTTCAACCTTAAAAAAACAATATTGAAGTAAATCCTTGAGAAATCAAGAATTGCTAATAGAAAACTACTTCAAAATTATGTTAGGTATTCAGCCTAAGGAAAGACTAATAAATAAACATAGTGACAATAAATAAAATAACATGCTGACAGTTAACAAACTCTTCATCTCTGATCTCAAAAGCAAACATAGCAGCATTTATTAGTGATGATAGCTCTTTATTAAACCAAATGGCTTGTCTGGCATATATAAACAATCTGTGAAAAGGCAACAAGTATACACCATTAAAGAAATGTTTAAGTTAATTTATTCATCTCTTGAGCCCATAGTGAGAATTCCATGAAACCCCTATCAGAAATTAGGAGTGATCAGTGAGCTTCCTTGGCTTCATATGGAATGGCTCAATATTTCTGACTTTCCTTGGTTTAAAAAAAACAGGCTAAAAAAACCCTTTTTTTTGCATGTTTTCTTTTGGCTGATAACATAAATACGTAATTTACTACGGTACCCATTTGTATGCTACAAGTCATTGATTGCAGTGGATACAATTGTGATGAGAGAGAGAGAGAGAGAGAGAATGGGTGG
>JANHFT010001145.1:0-12482 GCA_032467955.1 Pseudoxenodon macrops | reverse complement strand
ACACACACACACACACACACACACACACACACACACACACACACACACACACTGTTCTTTCTTTGGGCTCACAGCACAGACAATCTGCAGGAAAAAAGGGGTGGGGGATTTCCGTGTAGCTGAGCCAGTGAGGGCTGTGCAACTCAAATCTCAAATCTCCAGAGCACCTGCCCAGCTGCCGGCCTCATATTCTTTATTTCCAGGGGTGACAAACAGAACGAAGTTTATTGAAGATGTTCCCACAAGATCCTCACCCCTGGGGATAAATCAGATGCTTTGCTGGAGAAACTGCCCCACGCTAGCCCAGGTTTCCTAAATCTCTTGCTCCCCAGATCATCCCCTTCATGAAGAAAGCCCAACCTGATGCAAACACTGCCTCCTCATTCACTGACTTTATCCTGGGGAAAGTCATCTTTGAAAGGATGATCTGCATGGAAGGCATGGCCAATGTCCCAGTGAAGGAACACCTTTATCTACATCACCTAAATTAAACCTGATTTATTTGTATAACTAAATGATTTATTTATTTTTATTTCTGTATGAATTTATTTATTTATCTATTTTACCCTCCATCAAGGTTTATGTTCTAAAACAGTTTAAACGGTTTATTATGTTTTAATAAAAAAGTTTATAGTCAGGAACTTTGAAAACACACAAAAATAGAACTTTTCTCTTAAAATTATATGTCTCTTTGACTTTTTGCAACTAAGTGTTTTGCTTTTTTTTTGCTTTTCACATAACTTGGAGATGGTGTAGTAGCTCCTTTTAATTTTGTGAAGCATATAAACTTTTAGGAAAAGAGATGAAGCACAACCACCCTCTGTGCTTTGATTTTGGCAGGTTGGAATGAAAAATTCATAAATACCCCATTTGCTTGACGGAAGCCAGCCACATTTCAGGCAGCAGCAGTGAATTATGAAACTAGTCTTTAAGTTATAAACTTTTTAAAAAGACAATTCACCTACTCTTCCATGAAATTGGGGGCAATTAGTATAAAAGGTTTATACATAATTGAGGTTACCTTGGAGCACAGAAAATGTCTGTAACAATTCAGAACATTGAGACTAGTAGTAAAAAAAGAAACCTGAAAAAAGTTGATAGGCAGCTTAGTCACAATGGTTATATAAAACGTTTTGTCCATGGACCAGTCAATTTTGGATAGATTCGAGATTGAATGTTTCATCTTGGCATGTACCTGGAACATACATGTTCTAAATTGTGATGCTCCAAGGTTGGGAAGCTCATAAGTGAGTAGAATTTTGTAAAGGATAGAATGGTACAGTTTATGAGATTGGAGAGGGTGGGTAGGGTCAGTGTATATGTATTAAGCTGCAGAGTTAACTGAGATGAGAAAGAGAGAAAGAATAACTATGTGGGCTAATAGAGAAGGGAAAAGGATAAAAATATAGCAGGATTGCCTTGTTGACAATAATTTATTTCAGCCTATAAATTTGTTTCAGCCGAAAGCAAGATGTTCTGCTTCAATTGAACTATGATCTGCTCAGGTGAATTTAGCCAAACTTCCAAATTGCACGGTGTTTGTTTCGTGAATAAAGCAAAACTTGTTTCATTTTGTACTAGTCACATTTCATTCCAAAAATGTTTTTACATTTTATTTATAGCAATTATTTTATTGAACTGATGCAAATATTTCAGATGAATTATGAAGTGTTTGGAGTTGTTAGCAATGAACAGTGAAAACAAGATTGTGAAGATAGATGCATCTTTCAAACTAGAGTTTTGGCTGGAGAATCTTCTTTTCTTTTTTTGCTGCAACATTAGCTGTTTATTATCATGAAGGTGAATATACAGTACAAGGAAATCAGTGGAGTGATAACTATTCATGGAGAGGGCCATATTTAATTTTTAACAAGATAAAAATGAAATAGTTTGAGATTATCTTCTTAGAACGGTCAGAGTCACCTTATCGGCTTCAATATCTTAAGCAGACTTTAAAAGGAATTACAAATTCCATGTGGAATATACTATTCAGATACTTGCCTGAATCTTAAAAACATACAACACAAAACTCAGAATATATTTGATGTTGGTATGTGATTCTTCACTAGCAAACAGCAGTATTTCTTTGGTTTCTTTTATAATTATGTTTCCTATTGATCATTGTAGTGAAGATAAGGTTAGGTAACTCAAACAACTGTGATCCTTTGGGAAATCCTTATGAACAATGCAACAGTAATAGACAATTCTATAAAAGATTTGGAATATTTTTGATAGACTGAATGCAACAGATAGCTCAAGGGGAGATAAATGTCAGGGATCACATTATTTCATCCAAAACCTATAAAACTGGGCTTATTTCAAATGTCCAACTTTCACTGTAATATTAGAGATAAAGCTTAAAACAATTTAGTTTTAAATTTATGGATTCTCTTTTTCCCCCTTTCTCATTTCCTCTACAAATATATTTGAATAAATACAGCAAATATGGCCACTTCCATATTACTTTAAGTAACCCACATTCAAGTTACAAATCCTGCTCCTGGGTAATAAAGGCCCTGGATATTTGTGTTGTTCCAAACACCTCAGTAGCCACTTGTGTGGGAACTTGCTGGAAATTGGAAGCTCGTAAAATGCTTGCAACAGTCAGGCCATTTGTGAGTATTTGACTTTACATGATAGTGCATCTGACATCAATTTTTTTGAGTCAGGAATATATGTAGATATAGATGTATATAAAGTCAAATCAAGAGAAAAACTTACCTGAAAGAAAGCCATTTGTTCTGTTGCAGCATTTCCAGAATCTTATGGTCCATATTGACTGGGCCAACGTGTGCCTTCCAGAAAATGTCTCCATTGATCAAAAGTTGGTTTAATAGTGAATAGTTCAGATGGTAATATCAATAATAAAATAAATAAAATTAGAAATTGAGAGTGGGGAGAAGAAGAATTATTTTTTGTCAGAACATGGGTGTGAAACTCGCTGTGTCATGTTGCCATTACGTGACATTTTGTGACATTTTTCCCATTCACAGAGCTGGGGTGGGCATGGCCTGTGTGTGATGCATTCAGCCTGTGGGCCGCCAGTTTGACAGCCCTGAGGTAGAAGAACATGAAGTAAAATAGTCCATGATTCTGTGGCTGAGGAAGCCTGAATTCAGATTTTCTAAGACTCACTGAGATAGTTTCAAGTGGAAATTTTATGGATAAACAAGATACTCCATATCCAAAACAATATTTTGCAAAAAGTAAAATTGAATTAAAATTGAAAAGTAAAATCCTGAAAAAATTAATTTCAGTCTATTTTTATAGAATAGTTCTTACATTGGTAAATACTCTGAAGATTAGCGAATACTCTTTACTACCAAGATCAATATTAGGAATAACCTGTGGATGTGAATTTCCAAATGTGAGGGTTTGACATTCATATTTATATATTATTTATTATCAAGAGTGCAATACATAATTTTTTTACAATACATAATTGGTAAAATTATGTATTTTTTTCACAATACATAATTGGTAAAATAACAGTGATTCTTATTTTCACAAAATCTGCCATCACAATATACAGCACTACCCTACAAGATATTATAGTAAGCAACACAGCAATGTTGCAGAATATGACAAGTTAATAAAAATAATTTGTGTCTCTTTCATTGTATACATACTAATACCTTTTAGTTTATCCTTCCAAATTCTTGATCTTATTTACAAATCAAGATGATCTTTTGAAATTTCACATTTTCCTAAACATATTTTTTTAAAGTGATTTTGTGAGAAAATTTGGTTATACCTGTAGGACACATTATAAAGAAGAATACTGATATACTGTAATTATTTTTGTGCTATTTTTTATTTTTACAAGTAAAACAAAAATAATTGTAGATTCTTTAGTCCTGACTGCCTCAGGGATAATAGCATTTTTATTTATTTTTATCATAAAACTGTAATCTATCCAAATTTCTTTGTAAAACACAGAAGGAAAAACTGTTATAATATATTAATAAAGTAATAAAATTACTGACTAAGTAGTTCATTAGTATACAGAAACCCTGAAACCAATCTGCATAATGCAGTTTTGGATCAGACTGTATAATTTATAGGAAAGTAGAGATGCTACAATTACATCAACATCTTTTGGAAAACTAACACATTTAGTTACACTAACTAAATGTGCAAAGTCCCAGTTTTTCTCTCACTGTTTTTGATATGTGCTTCATACCATTGTCTTCTTGTACATTATGAAATTATTCCAGTGTCATTGCCACTAAAGTAATAATCATCCTCCAGCATTTTCCTATTTCATTGGGATGACTTTCACAATTTGGGTGAGCCCATAGGGATATTTCTTTGATGGGCTCTCCAGTATTATTTGTTTATCCCTGCCATGATTACCGACTCCAAGCAATAAGGGAACATTGTAGGATTTAAGGAGGTGTGTGGGCTAAATATTATAAATACTATAAAATAAATATTTAGCACTCAAAGTAGCATGACAGGTGTAAATTTATAGTGGATCTTCATTACCTTAATTATTGGTTATATTCTCTCAGTTTAGAAATATTTTAAATACAACATCGTACACTTTTATAGCATGGAATATGATTTCTTTTAATTATTTATATGATACTTATTTTCATATTCTGATAGTATTCATGATCTGACTACCTCCTAGAATGATTGATAATGCTTTCACTCTTGAAATGTCTGGGTAATGTTTATTATTATGGACTTCTCCTGTATTTCTTTCTACAAAACCCCTGATAAATAGAATCCTCAAGAAGAACGACAGAGTTATATCTAGCTGTACCATTATTATTTTGTAATGCCCTTAGTATTGGAAATGACTTCACCAACAAAGAACGTGGGTCAGTGAAAACACAAAGATTTTATTAAAAAAGAAATAATAATAGCAGTTTGCAAAATGCGGTGGGTCTTTCAGACTGTAACTAGCATGAAGTTTTGAGACCAAAAACCACACCTTTTGGTTTCAAAAACATACTTAATATACAGTTCCTACCCCGACAGACCATATTCCTCCTCCTTTCGACCTGTTGGATAGGTACTCTGGGGTTGCAGCTAATCTGACGCCTCAAGAGAATTTCTTTGTTTACTCATATTACCTTCTCTTCAGCACTTCCCGTACCCATCCATACCTATCTGTTTACATTAACCTTTCAAAACATTTTGTCTATGTAGCATCTATTTTCTTATTTGTACAAAAGTCTTAATTCTTAGTATCTTAATTACTTTAGTTATATATATGTTCTTACTACATTATAAAAATAGGGAGAATGCTACTGATTATGGGCATATACAATGACACATATGTTTTACATTCTTAACAATTACATACTTAAAAGAAAAATATTTGTATTACAGAATAACATATATTTCAATAGTTCAAATGTCTATAGAATAACAAGTTTCCATTCATTTATTACCATTCCCAAAATATTTTATTTTTGAATTTTCTTATTTCCTACATTAGTAGCCATGGATTTTTTTCCTATTGCAGTTTGCTTATCAAATTTATTAATAAATAAATATTACAGGTTCTGTGATATCTATCTATCCATCAAAGACAGACATACCTCCCAGACCTCTCCCTTCTTTTCACTATGTGGATATTTGATATGAGACTCCCTTTGCCCTACCGTTGATGAGTTGTTCTTGTTTCTCAGAAGTCTTCAACAACAGTAATGTGTATCTAAATATTTGCAGACTATACAAAAGGTAAAATTAAAGAAAATTGGAGAAATATCAAGACTACATTGCTTCCAAGACAAAATGCAATAAATATGAAACTGAGGAGGCTTGAAATTTTTCCTTTTGTGTAGCTTGCAAAAATTAGCTATACATTACGGTATATTTTGCAGGCTATACAAAAGGGAAAACTATAACCCCATTCAGTTTTATATTCATTCCATTTTGGCACTGAAGCAATGTAGCTTTGATATATCTTCCATTAAAAATACACCTTGAACTTTTTTTCTTCTATTCTACAGTTAGTGATCTATTCTTTCTTTTTGATCTTCTTATGAAACATTTTATAATGTCTTTCACCATATCTCACCATCTTGAACTGATTACCACAGCTGTTCATCTTCTTGCTCTGAAAACAGCATTGTAGCAGTCATTTCAGCTCATTGCATAAGAGACTTTATGTGCCTTAAACTGAAATTTGCTTTTTCTCTTTTTTTCAATGAGGCAGTGTAATACTTCTCTCAGATAGCTCTTTTATTCCAAAGTCTTCATTTAGCATGACACTTTATTTATCTTTTTTATTAAATCCTTTAACACTAGTTGAAACATCATTCTGTTCTCTCAGTGTTCAAAGAATTCTTGCTTTCTATTTATATCATATTTCATGATTATTATATTATTATAATATTATCATATTAGATTTCATTTTAGAGAATTCTGTATCTATTTTTGATATTCAGTAACCATCCAGTGATTTCTGAGTAGATAACTGCAGCCTCAAACTTTGCTATAAACCCACTAAGTAACTGTGCTGTCCCTGGAGCATCTTGAGATCTCTATATCAAAATTAAGGACAGTACTTTATAATTATTAATGTCTGGACCTTCTTTCTCAGAGGAATGAATCCTTTGGAAAATACTATTTTCTTCAACCACTTTATTTAGCTCTATATTTTCCTCAGATAGATTACTAGCAATTGATCCATGTATGGGAATAAAAAAAATACTGATTATCTATTTGTAAGTGAAGTTTTTATATGTGTCAGCCCTCTTGGGTAAATCAGACATAAAACATGAACAGATGAACTAAATTTACTTTATTGTCAGGCTATAACATCTTGCAAGCCTGAAAATAGAAAACTCTCACTTTTGACAGTTTGATATGTTAGGGACAATCCTTTTTTAAGTTTCTTTCTTTGCTCGTTATTCAGTTGCAGTTCCTCCCTGTTTTATCTGATTGTTCCTATGCATCATCCCTTCTCCTCATCCCTTAAGGTCATTCCTACATACCATTACATTCATGAAACCCATTCATATATTCCACTCAGGATCAAGAACTGATAGAATTTACCTGAAGCTATACCTAGCCATCGATATCATGTATTTGGTAGGTTCTTGGAAAACAAAAGAAAACAACTATATGAGCTCCAGAAGATTTCAAAAGTGTTTCATGCAAGTAAACATCAACAATATAAGGGTGGATTTTTGGGTTAACTGCTTGAAAGCAGAGGCTGAGGTTTATAGTGTAAGACTAAGACTAAGAAAAACATACCCAGAAAAATACTTAGAATGTAAATTTTGGTTTCAGGAAGGGCTTGAAGGACTACATAGCTTTTTGCACCAGCATCAAAACAGATTTACATAAATTTCCTTTGGTTTCTGCTTTAACTTTTTTTCCTGGTATCCTAAGTGCTACTCCCCCCCCCCTAATCTGCAGGAAAGTGATAAAACTTGAGAGAATATTTTCTAAACCATTTTGTATTGTCATTAGTCTGATAATTTTTTTAAAAAGCATCTTTTGTAACTTGCCTCAATCCTGATGGGTTGAAGACTGTAGAGTACATAATCATAATCTAATTGGATTCTGTGTTTGCATAGTGTTAATAACTATTTAATTACATTTTAGACACACAGATCGACAATAGAAAAAAGTGAAGAGAGTTTGAGCTCCTTTATCAATATTATTTTTGCAGTTTTTTAAACAATGGTTAATATAGTCTTGAAGCATTCTTGATGACATCTCTGAGATGCTAAATTGAGATAGACCTCAGTAACAATCTGCTGTCTGATGGTTCCAATCTTGATTAGAAAAATGACAGCTCATGCATCTTGAATGCTGTGCAAATTTTGTTGCTTTACCCCTACCTGTGAACAGTAGGATGAACAGTGAAATTGATTACCAGTCTTCCTGTGCCTAGCCTAGGAAAATCCATAATGAAATAACTCAGCAAGTGTCATGTCATCTGTTGGAATCTTTAATCCTTTAACAGAAAATAAATACATAGTCTATTTTAATCTGAATATTTGAATAGAAAAAATGTTACATAATTAATCTTTCTTTCTTGCAGCAAACCAGGTTGAATTTATACTAAAATAACTGTATTTTCCCATCATTGTGGAGAAAATTGTTACATAATCTGATTTAGATTATACACACAGGTGTGTATAAAACAAAATTAGAGCTCAAAATCAATAATTAAAGCTAATGTTACTTATATATATTAATTAAAATATTATTAACACCAGGACAGTTTTGAGCCTGGAAAGCCTCCTGCACCAACCTGAACCCCCGTGCATGCGCCCAGCGCCTGACATGCATACGTGCACATGTCCCACCGTATGCGCCCCTCCCCGCGCATGCACAGCAGAGACCCAAAAAACAGCTGGCCGGCGGGAGACACGAGCGCATGCACGGTGGAGCTGGGCTGGGGCGATGGTTGGTGTGCCTACAGAGAGGGCTCTGCATGTCACCTGTGGCATGCGTGCCATAGGTTCCCCATCACAACAATATATACTGCAATATTAGTTCTAAGCATTCCTTATAGTTTGCTGTAGAGTTCCTTTATGTCTGGGAGGCTTATCTTAGCTGACAAGGCAAAATACTACAAAGATATATTTCTAGGGCATGAAGACACAGATAAGAAGATCTATTGCTGTAAAAACATGAAACAATTAAAAAAGAATGTTAGCAACTGCTGTGTATCAAATGTGTATTAGAATGTTAGCAACTGCTGTGTATTAAATTAGGATTGATGTCAAAAGCCTTTTGCCTCTTTCTTACAACCCACACTTTGAATATTGGCTGTGAAAAAGTCTGTACACAGCTTCTTCCTCCAATGCTGAGCAAAGCATATCAGGGCTTAAAATCTAGAAGCAATTCTCTTTTGGTGGGAATTGTTTAGTGTGATAACTAATTTTTACAATCATTACATCTATAGTGAATATAATGCTTAGTAAATGCATGTTGAGTTGATCTCTACCAATTATAATAAGTATAATCATGTTTTTATTATTGCAAGCCTGTACTTAGCAATATCCTTTTTGAGTATCATTGCCACTACTTTTCTTTGTAAGATCTCATGTACTGAACAGTAGGGCTTTGTGTCAGCCAAAAGAAATTTGTTCCAACAGAGTTTCATGACATGGATGCTATACGGGTCTCCTTGCTAATGCAAAAAGGTCATGCAATTCACCTTGAAAAGACACTTTTTTCTTATCTCAAAACACTTTGAATGTTGGCTGTGGAAAAGTCTCTATTCAGCTTCTTTCTCCAGTGCTGAGCAAAGCATATCAAGGCTAACCAATTTTGTCAAGAGCTGCTGAGGTGCCAAAGCTTGTCAAAGCTTCCAGGTCTGCATGCACTTTGCATGCACCATAGGGATACCTTCATGGCCTGCTTAAGGAATTCCTCCAGAATTTCCAAAGTTATAAATTCTGAAAATACTTCACTAAGCACTACAGTTCTCTGCAGCATTGTTCAAAGTGAACCAACCTAAAATATTTATCAAAATTCTCAATGCACCATTACATGCACCATGATGTAAGTTTATGTAGTTTTATGGATTATTGCAGGAATTTTGCAGTAGTCGATGGTGCTACACAACCTAGAACTTTTGAATCGTGCCACCGGTTTTCATAAGCTTTCAGTAGAGCCAGAGAGTATGAAAATTGAATCTTCTTCTATACCGTTTGTGAAAGAAGACTCCTCTCCTCCACTCCCCCAAAATTTCTATTTCTTAGTTTGAAGGCTGCAATGGCTGTGAAGAAGCAGCTCTTAGAAGTGTTGCCTTGTTGATTCACAAAGCAATATTGAAGGAGTGTTTTGTTTGAACTCTTAAGCACAGCATCCCTTCAAAGTTTTGATTCATCTGATTTGAAGTGGTTATTCTGGCCCACCTATTCACCTAGTATTTCAAAATCCAATTTAGTGCACTTCTTCTATCTTTTGACCACTTTAGATTTCCCTTGTTTCATTATCGTCACGGTCCATGTTCTGAGTGTTATTTTATGCTCTAATGTATTTTACTGAATTTTACAGAATGCAAATGATAATGGTAAACAAAAAGTACTAATTTCATTTTAATTTAGCTTTTAACTTTAACTTAAACCAGATGCTAAAGGAACAGTAACTAATGCCCATTTGCTAGTAAGATAATGGCCAGGTTTCAACAATTCAACAAGGATTGGTTCAGCAAAATGTGAATTCAGAAGAAGCAGAGCCATCTGAAATCAAATTGCTTGGAGGTTAAAAAATAAAAATAAAAGCATATCTACCACTTAAGACCAACACTAAGATTATGTTGAGAAACAAAGACAACCCAGTGCAAATAAACAAAAATGAAGTTAAAGAATGAAGTTATTATCACAAAATTAGACAGGGGTGTGTTTTTCTGTTTGTAAAAAAAAACTCTGAGACATCTTGTCCAAATATTAAATTGAAACACATCATATTTACTATAAAAATATCTATTATAAAGACTAGACTACTCAATTTATATAGGAGAATGTGGTATTCCTAATGTGCTAATCAGCTATTCCGCAGCTAGCAGAATAGTGACAGTGCTGGAAGTGATAGTGGCAATGAGGTCTGGAGATGCTTGGCTGTACATCTCTCAGGGCAGTGTTGAATTTATTGACTTTTTAATGAGGGTGGTCTCATATGGCCTGCAGACAGTATGTTGTTCAGTCTTGGTTAAGACCATAGTTTTTTCTCTTGCAAGGTACAGTTCTGAAAGCTGGACTATAAGAGAGGCTAAAGTAAAAAACAACATTGATGCTTTTGAATTATGATGCTGGAAATGGTTAAGAATATAAGAAAAGAGTAAACAATTAAGTAGCTGTTGAAAGCACTAATAATTAAACTAAAGCTTATACATTAGGACAAATAATGTGAAGTTAAGAATTATTGGAAATGATTATGGTGCCTGGAAAATTAAAGATAATTGAAGAAGAAATAATCAGAATTACAAATATATATTATGACTGACACATAACCTTGAAATTACAAAATGTTTCATAGAAGCAGCTATTGTCCAAAAATCTTAGTAAATGATGCCCTTTGTATCACAAAGTTTCAGAAGTGATAACTGATTAATAATGGCATATGATATCATGATTCATACAATATTATGTATAATATTCATTGACCTTTTTAAAGCTTTCATACTAAAGTACTTATAAATTGTTTTTCTACCCAGTAGGCCCCTTCAGGCAAGGTACCTTTAAAAAAAATGCTATTCAGTCATAACAAAACATTATTTGAAGTGAGTCAGTCAATTCAGAATAGTGCATACATCCTTCAGAAATCATCTGAGATGTAATAAAAGAATACAGTTTTTAGCAATTTTTGTAAAATGTGGAAGGAATCAACATTTTAAAAGTTCAGAGTTTGGGTATTCTTTAGGATAATTTAAGTTTTAGAAATCTAGTTGTAAGTGGGTGAGTCATGATAGGAGCTCTGTTTCTCTCTCTGTCTCTCTCTGTTTCTGTCTTCTATCTTTCTATTTCTCTCTCTATATATATATATCTCATACACACACACATATCTTATTAAGGTAAAGGCATAGGTAAAGGAATGACGGAATTTATTCTACACTCTTAAGATATTTATACTAATCATGTACAATTGTCTGGGATAATATATACAGTTGAAAATAAAATCAACAAAACTTATTGCACACACACACATGCACACAAACTCTGGAATCCTTGGTACTTTCTGAGCTTGGAAAGTTTGTTTGCAAATGTTTCATTACCCAACGAGGCAATATTATGAGTGTAAGTAAGTTGGTGTTCCCTTTTTTTTATAAATGTTGGTAGAGATTTATCTCAAGGTGACTGGTGATAGCTTATTTGTCTGAATGGTAAACTTTCAGGAATTTCATAGCATTTTTAGATTTGGCTTCATCTAAGATGCTTAGCTGAAACTGTGGTTGAATTAGAAGTCTGATACAGACCAGATTTTTTGGGAACAGATTTTTCTCAAACAGATCTTTGGGAATATGGTTTGCAGAGCTTCCACATAGGTGTTTTTTTTAAAATTCCATGTGGCTGCATTATATGAATGATTTCTTCTCCCCAGTTGTGTCCACCTTTCCCATGAGATCTGGTAGGAGATTCATGCTATGAGTAAAGTAAAGACTGTTATGTAGTAGGACCAAGGAAGATATTCTGTCATGGTGTCGGCTTCTTAGAATATCATATCAGATTATCCCCAACTCTTATGAAAGGCCTTGAAGACTTGATTATTTTCTGGACATGAAAGTTGGGAAATATGGCAGAACTAGCATGGTTGTCCTGATAGTTGATGTAGTTTTTGTTTCTTTTTAATCTCAGTTGCTGATTATGTATGGTGTTGTTGTAATATTGTACATTTAACTGTTGTTGGTTGCTGAGAGTCACGATGTTTTAGATAGGGAGCCATAAACTGTAAATTGAAATTTTAAAAAATGTTATGACTTTTAATCTCTACCCTGTTTCTTTCCCCTTCATTTTGTAAAAGTGTCTCTGCTTCCAATAACTTACCTTTATGCAGAT
>JANHFT010001143.1:89458-99459 GCA_032467955.1 Pseudoxenodon macrops | reverse complement strand
TTTCTTGTTTTTGTCCCCAAAAACTAGGTGCGTCTTATACTTCGGTGCATCTTATACTCCGAAAAATACGGTAGTTATTTCCTGGGTTCTTCTGTGATAAAAATTAAGATTTATATACACTTCCATCCAGATATTGATTTGCCAATGACAATTGTTTTATATAATCACCAGATCTTATCTGTACTGTGGAATTCTTTCATTGATGGAAAAAGGGGGATATAGGTGGACATGTGTATGTTAGATAAGCAGAGAAAGGTGTGATGTAGTGGGTTAATGGCAGAAATCAACAAAGAGGATGAAGCATTGTTTCATGGCTAATGTCTCCTTGATACACAATACCCAGAACAAAAGAGTTAAAACACATTTTGTTTAAGGCACTCTAGAAAAAAGACAGTAAACAACCAACACATTAGTTCTTAGTCCATTAGATCTATACCCAGAAAAGAATTCAGAATAATAGGACAACTGCTGATGATATATCATTGTTAGATGCCTCAAAAGTGGAGTCCAAATGAGCAGATCCAGCTGTCTTTCTGCACAAATAAAGTAGATAAAGTGAACCACCTGATTTTAAAGGCAGAGAATAAGGTACTACAGAACAAGATTCAAGATGTTCTCCTCAAGGGGAGAATCCCCTCCCCTTGAAGAGCTTAAATGGAGGTGCTCACCTAAATATTTTGCCAATTTCAACTCCCTGTTAAACCAAAGAATTGATTTGGTGCTTTTAGAAAAAAAGGGACATTTACTTATTTATGGAGTTAACAAAATTAGACTGTTGCTACATTCTTCAGATTAGTCAAGGTTTAATAATATCATCATATGTTGGGAAGATCTCCAGACCCACTCAGAATCTATCCACTTTCATCAAACAATAAGACGGAACTATTTTAATAAATCTTCTACCCCTGCAGACATTTGTGCTATCCAACAGCTAAAGCATAAAGCATAAGCGCACCAGCATGCCTACCGTCCCTGTCCCTTTAATCCTAATTATCTCATTTATTCATAATCTTGTTTATACTTATATCTGTTTTCTAATAAACGCTTGACAAAAATAAAATAAAATAAAATAAAGCAGGCTATTCTATGTCTTGACCAAACAATGAAGTGGAATGACTGTAATGTCTTTCTGAAACAATAGTGAGCAAGGTCCAGAGACTCTTCAAAGAGGAAGGATGTGAAGGGAGATATACTAAAAACAACTATGAAGGTTCATTGCACTCTACTGCAATTTGAAGGGCCCCGTTTTATAGCTCATCTCCAGATCAACATGGATTAAACATAATGTACCTCTTTTTAGGAACCATCCTCACAATGAAATGCTAATTGAAACAATAGTCTTCCTAATAGATACCATTAAATACAATGAAAATTACAAAATAAAAGTATTGTTCGGTCAGGTTTCTTCCCAAATAATACCATACCACTAATATATTGTCAGCTTGTACTAGTTACTGGAGGCAGGTATATATACCGTATGTGTGTGTGTGAGAGAGAGCATTAACCACAGATTTGTATAGAAAAATCTTATACCCAAAACCACCATAGATTAGTCAGGAAGTTAAAATGCTTTGTTCCCCCAGAAGAACTGACTGTTCCTTCACATGTCCATCTAAAACTATCTAAAAAACCCTAAGATATAATGTCCTTTTTCTTTGTTTTAGAAAACCCAGAATGTAAAAGTACCTACCTGCAAATGCCCTGCAGCCATTTCTAAAAGAAAGCTGGAGAGGAGAGGAGAGGAGAGGAGAGAGAAATGGCTTTTTACTAGGACTGTGCAAAGCTTCCACAAAGCTTCCAACAAAGCTGCCCTTTAAAGGGGTGCTTTGCAGAGCAGTATTGCCCAGCCTCCTTCTTCAAAAGAAGGAAGTGAGAATATTGCTTTACTTCTTGTTACACTAAACCTGAGCATAAACCTCCTGTGGTTCTTCCAGCGACTACAGGAAGTAACTTCCATGACTGTACAATGCACAGGAGGAAGCCCCTTCCAGAGTTCCTGGACATTCCACAGGAAGAAATCAAACAGAACATGAACACAAAAATAGTAATTCAGTATTGTACGTTGTATGTCCTTCCAATGTGGAAGGTTTTGCCATCCTTACACACTCAAATCCATTATTCTTCATACAGTCATGCATTTCAATTTATTGGAATGCAAATCAAGAGTCCATTCACATTTTTACACTACAGTGATTACTGTCATATAATGTTAATATATTCATAGATATTCAACCTACATCACACAATAGAGGGAGAAGCCCATATTACACATTTTCTTTATCTATTTTATTAATAACATTTATTTGACCACCCATCTCATGAAAAATGATTCTTGGCAGCATACAACAATCCAATAAAATAGTAGATTCAGCTTTCTCTTTACCAATTTATACCCCCAACACAATGAAGTTAACTGGCTCCCTTAAAACATTATCTGTATAGTTTGGTAAATATTAAGAAAAATCTTTCATTAAATAAGACTCAACATTTTATGCCAGAGTTGTTACAAGTAACTAATGTCCATTTTAGCACTTTTTAAATTGTCAGTAATAGATTTAGATTCCATTCAGCTTTTAATTCAAATTTTAAACAAAAGTGGGGAAGAGCTCAGGAGCTAACTCTGTGGCACTCACCTTGATACTTCACTCAACTTTAATACTTTAATTACTAAACATGCTACTTGTAATTATTTATGTTATATATTATATTTGTATTCTGTTCTATGATGTGAGTGACTCAGATTTGCTCTGGAGTTGGGTGGGGCCAAAATCAAATACATCAATAAATGAATGTTATGAACCAGCTGTGAATTCACTTTATTATTATGCCATCCAACTTTCTAATTTTGTTCCATGCAACAGATGTTTTGCTGAAATAAAGAAGTCTAGTACTATCATAATTCATTAAAGCTTTAGGTTAGATTGAGATTAATTCAAGCAAGCCATTTTAAGAAATCCAGGCCAATTTTTGCATTGTTCTCTAAGTGCTTATTGCTCAATCTGTTTATAATTGGTTCTAAAATCTTCCAAGATATAGATGACAGACAAGTTGTCTACAGTTAGCCACATTTTCCTTTTCCACCACCATTTATCTATTTCTCCTCCTGTCATTTATCATTTCATAAAGAAATGGAATTTTCAGCTACTTTCTACCGAATCCTAAAATGCTTTCATTTCAGCTTTACACTTAGGTCCGTGATGGCGAACCTATGGCACGCATGCCAGAAGTGGCACACAGAACCATCTCTCTGGGTACACAAGTCATTGCCCATTGCTCTTCTGGGTTCCGCACCAGAAATGTGAAGGCTAGGTGATTGGTGCGTATATGTGCATGCCGGGGAGCTGCTCTTCCAGTTTCTGGCACGCCCCTGCACACACGTGCTCCCATTTCAGCACTTGGTGCTGAAAAGGCTCAACAACACTGACTTAGGGTGACCTAGGGATGTTTTCTGAATATGCTTCCATCACAGGCTTCAACTCTTATTACTTCATTTTGCTCTTTAAAGTGTCTTAGTGGAGCAGGTAGCCTTCAACAGCTAAATTCTGATTCTATCTAATATTTTATTTTACCATATAGAAATAAGTTGCTTTTCTTGTTCTTAGCAACTTTCTTTCCCTATCCTCTTCTGAGCCTTAGCTTTCTTGCCCCTGTCTATATAGTTGTAGGCTACTGTATATCCTCTTACTTGAGACCCTGGCTCTCTTTCTATCAGACATGCAACTGATTTGGTTTTGCTTTTTCATTAAATTGTCACCACAATGGCTTCTTCTGCTAGCCCCCATTTTTCTTTCTTATTGTATTGCTTTTTATTATTATTGATATTTAATATTCTTTTTAGGAATTCCATATTAATGTCAGTTGCTTTTCCAATTAACTTTCCCTGCTGTGGAATCCTTATCATTGTTCTGAATTTATATAAAATCTCTTTTTTGATACCCAAAAAATATTTTTGACAAAAGAAACATTAATTCTTCTTTAAAATTAAAAGCTCCAGTATTCCATGTGGTCATGATCTCTTTCTCCAAATGCTCCTAAAATTCTGGGATTTACTGGACTAAATCTTCCCTGCTGATTAGCTTCTGGTCAAATATACCTGATCATTTCCCCCTTTCTCTTCCCACCTAAAGAAAATGTTGCCTACAAGACTAGCCTGATATTTTCTGGAAAGAACATATTTAGCAGAATTAATATCTTAATTATCAAGAAAATTTAAATATTCCAAAGCCCATGCATCTGCTAATTGTTTTTGGAAGTAATTGTTCAGTCGTCTTGGTTGGGTGAGTTTTAACATTTACTGTCACTCATATTCCTTTTATATATTCTTCTACTTATTGTAATCCAGATGTTATTTTCAACTTTATTAAACAGTGCAATTGCTATTCCCTTTTTTACTGCTCATAAGACTGATCACATCAGATTTCTGTAGTTCCAAAATAAACTGTACTTGCCTTCTTGTGATAAGAATTTAAGGTCATTTTATTTTCTATAATGTGAGCATCAGTCAATAGAAAATTAAAGTCATGAATTTCATAATCTCATATTCTTTCTTTCTGACTCACATTTCATTGTGCAGTTCACAATGTCTGAGCTCTTTAGCTTACTTTTACTCTCAAAGAACAGGGTAGTCGCCCCAATCACACTCTCCATGTTTTAGCAAAACATTTTTCCTCATGAGGTGTTGCCACAGTAATAGAAAGGCTCACATTTTCTTTTCTTTTCTTTTCAAGATCTCAGATTAGCTACTTACAGTATATTTAAAAGATTTTCCCATATGACCTTCCCATTAAACTTTTCCAATGAACTCCATCAGTTCATGTTAGATGTCCCTGATTGTTCATTTGTTGGCTGCCTTATACTCTTTTTACAGTCTCTGCTTAATCAGGAAACTCAAGCTGCTGTCACTGTCATTGCTTCAATTAACCTCTTCCTCAGCCTGAATACAGTAATATATTAGTGATTTTTTTAAATTGCACTAAGTGTAAAAATAAGGTCAAACTAAGCTAAAAGAAAAATGAAATGCTCTATTGGTCAATGTATGTTTGTTAGTGTTTATTACTAAGCATCTGTGAAGGAGGGACAATCCAAATCTGATTTAAACTTCTTTTTTTATATCTTTGTAAATGTGGATTCACCTAGCTTTTACTTTTATCATTTATTCATGAAGAAAACTGTCATTAATGCCCATGAAGCTTTCCTATCAAAGCGAATTATAACCTGAGGGAAAGGAATTTGAACTGGGACTATGCCAGTACAAAGGACTAAATCTCTCCCAATCTGAACTCTTCCACTGAAGTGATTAATTTATAAACATAAACCAGGAGAAATTCCTACTGTGAGGGCACTTCATTGAGAACTTTAAAATGCTCATACTGCACATGCTAATTAATTGTGTATTGTCGCTGCTAGTCAGCACTACTACACTTGAGATGTACACAGTTGATGCACAAACCCTGCATGCACCTGCTCTAAGATTACAGCTGTGCATAGCCACAAATGCAGCAGAATGAGCAATTTGCCTATTGGGTCAGTACTTATTGTTGTCCTGACATGCTTGAAAGTAAACGATCAGTTACAGATTGAATGGAGATTTGGGAAAGAAATGGAATGAAACTTGGAATATGCTAGCTTTTGTGTTTGTTTTGTATAACAATTAAAATGGTCCCCTTTCTTAAGATAATATCTAGTTTGACTGGGCACTGGGGCCCATTCACATGATAGCTGAATTGATCATGTGGCAAAATTAAAGGTTGCATGCTGTGAGGAAAAGGTGTTTCTCTTAAAAATCTTCAAAGCAAGAGGGTAGGTTCAACAACTTTCCACAATAACCTGACATTTTTATAGTTTTCTGTGCTTGGCAATTTATAACTAAGATAGGCATAAAATCAGTCCTGCTGTACTCAAATTATTGGCCTATTAATTGGCTGCAATATTTTTGAAAGCAGGTTTGCCAAACTGCATAGTATAGCGCTTAAAGATAATAACTAATTATTAACTAATATGGTAATAACTTTCTAAAACAAAAATTTAAATGACAGAAAACATCCAGATATGTTAGGCTTGAAATCAGTGTATAGAACCATGATGGTGAACCTATGGCACACATGCCACAGGTGGCATGAGGAGCCATCGCTGCAGGCATGCGAGCCATCACCCTAAGTCAGCTCCACCGCACATGCGCGCCCGCCTCCCACCAGCCAGCTGATTTTGGGTCTCTGCCACACATGCAGGAGACACGTGTGCATGCCCACACAGTCCCTCTCCTCCCAGGAGTCTCCACACAGCCCAATTTGGAGGCTCTGGGAGGGTGAAAAATGGGCCTACTGGAAGTCCAGAAACAAGCCGTTTCTGGCCTCTGGAGGGCTGGGGGAGGCCGTTTTCACCCTCCTGGAGGCTCCAAGAAAGCCTCTGGAACCTGGGGAGGATGAAAAATGGGCCTCCCGGACATACTGGAAGTCTGGAAACAGGCTGGGGGAGGCCGTTTTCACCCTCCCAGAGGATCCAGGAAAGCAGTCTGGGGAGGGCGAAAAATGGGCCTACCGGAAGTCTGGAAATGGTCTGTTTCTGGCCTCCAAAGACTTCAGGGAGGCCTGCTAGGCCCAAAATGGGGTGCAGGGGTTATATGCGCATGGGGGGGAGTACAAGGAGTAATGTGCACATGGGCAGGTGGTGAGGTGCATGTGGGGAGCATTGCATTATGGGCACACACACACTTTTGTCACCCAAGGAAAAACGTTTAGCCACCACTGATATAGAATATGTAGAATAGCTTTCTATCTTGAAAGAAGGAGTAATATGCCTCCTCCTGAAAAAGCTGTGTCTTATCTAGCTATGCTTGATTTCTTCTAGCCGGTATCCAACTCTCGTTTTGTGAAAGGCATGAAAAGCAGTTCCCATATGGTCCAAAGAAACAACCTAATAACACATGGTGTCTACTAACACCTACTCCAAATATTATGCACCTAGATTGGGTGCAGAAAGGACATTACCGTTGAAATTTGAACATTGATCAATAGAATTTGCATTTACTATCCATGAGTTGCTGGGATTGTTTTGTGATGCCTTCTTAGTTTTTCAATAGCAAATTGCTTATTGACAGGTTTCTGGATGTATGCTTCTATAATAATCTCAAATCCAGCCTGCAGGAAGAAACTGATGGATGGTTTTGGAGAAGGTGGTGGGACTGCAGCTGCAATAAATTTTAGAGGAGTGGCTTATCTAGTTTCCTTTCAATCATGTTTCAGTCCCAGGAAAAGGTCTGAAACTATAGCAGTCACTTATTGAGAAGATCAATGAGATGCTTGGAATACAATTATTTTGGTCCTACTCAATTTCTCATTAGTGTTTTATATTATCAACCAAGGTATTCTGTGAGAGTTGTTGTGAGGGTGGGGACACTATTTTGCAGTAGTTCCATTCCTCCCTGAATAGGTAATTTCAGTCAATGGCACTGGCAGATAGCTTTTCCTGTATAAAGTACAGAAAGATAATAGGAATAATAGGGCTCTGACCTATTAATATGTTGATGATGCATAATTATACATTTTAATATTAGACTAGATAGGGGATCAGGTAAATGTTTGGAGGCAGAAATAGACCATATGGGACAAAACAATTTATTTCCAGCATAATGGAGGAGCTGTTTCTTCTGAAGCTGTCAGGGTTAGTCACAACTCCTATCTTGACTCTGGATTGAGATGCACTTCCCCTAGAAGAGCAAGTCCCAATTTAGGATCTTTACTGGACTCATGGCTTCTGTTTGAACAGCAGGTAAAATATATGGCCAGGGAAAACTTTGCCTAGTCTTGGCTAGTATACCAATTGTACATGCTTTGAAATGGGAGTGACTGGCAGCAATAATCTTCATGATTCAAAATTAGATTATTGTTTGGGACTGCCTTTGAAGAAAATAAAAAAACTGCAACTAGTCCAGCTTGCAAGGTGGCAGGTGAGAGCTGTTTCAGCAAAGATGCATCTGTGTTAGTTACGTGCTGCATTTGTTGTCACTATGCTTCTGAATACAATTCAAAGAGCTGCTTTTGACTTATTCAGAGTCCAAGATTCCCATGAGACCAAAGTTTGTTCATCCTGTATCATCAGCTACCATACATGCCTTCTTTCAGGATGTTAGAGAATGGGGGGTCAGGATAGGCTTTGGCAGAGGCAATGTGGCCACTTGAGGTCCATATACTTTTAAGAGGCAGAGAAGGAATAATTGCTTCATGGATTTGGGGGACTTGAACAGATTTGTGTGTGTGTGTGTGTGTGTGGCTTTCTTTAGGATGTCTTAACTGATTGTAATTATTTTACAAGGGCTTTTGGCTGGAGCCTGTATAATTGGATGGGACTTAATTCATAAATTATATATATAAAATAAATAAATAAAGCACAATCAGTTACCTCCCCACTCCTTCTCCCTCTAAGCAACTTGCTTGACAAAAAATACTGGTATTCAGGAGCTTGCAGTACATTTTGTAAAATTTTGATTGAGCTAATGAATTTGGATTTTATATTGTTTTTCTCTCATGATTAATGATTTTATTATTGTTTCTTTAAAATTGTCTATGAAAGAAGCAAATTAAAAGTTATTCTTTTATAAAGTATATAAAATGTAACACTAAGATGTGAGACTCTTTGTCTGTTGTTTCCTACCATTGCAAATTGACCATAAATTGTAAACAATGGAGACAATGTATTAATACTCCCTTGGAGACAGGAAATCTACATCTGAGGCAAGGCCACTATCAGTGAGAAAGGAACATCTACCCAAGGTGAAAATTAAAAGTAAACATGGTAACATAGTTTGGGATTAAACAGGAAATGTCTAGATGATCATTTAGAGTGTAAATAACTTGGAAGAACTGAGGGGAGTCGGGAGGGCTTCTAAGGCGTGGCGTGCATTGTGTAGGGGTATAAAATGTATAGCCTAAAAACTGCTTTTTGCACTCTTTGAACTCAATCCACTTGGGAAGAGTCTAAAAGGCTGCGCTTGCAACCGCCTTTTTAATTTTTCTTCAATAAAACTTTGATTAGTGAACCAGCCTTGTCTTCACATTGTGAGTATACAATTTGGGTTTTACACCTCACAGCTTGATGTATAAAGAAATTTACCTTCCTGCAAAACAATAGCCAATTGCTATTTCACAAAGAGGGCTTACCATTTGCAAAGTGAATATTTGTTAGCTAATGAAATTCATGAAATATTTTTATATCTGTTAATACAAAAGGAAACATGCAAAAGGAAACAGAATCTACTCATATATTTGTTTCATGCTAGCAATAGACTATTCATCTATGACACACATTGAAATAGTACTGACGGGAATTTCTCCACCATTTTTAGAAGCAGCAGTTTCCCCATCACACTAACCATGAGTCTTGTCAAAATCTTCTGTTTAATGTTATGATCTACACTTGTTCTCTCTTTCTAAACATAAATATTTAAGATTTAACTTAAATATGGATATTTCATATAATCGTTTAATCCCATAAAACTGTCATTTAATGAAATGTTCCCATACAAAAATTAAATTAAAGTGAGATAATTGTGGATGCTTCAGAATATTTAGTTATGTTATTGAAAAAGAAAGAAATAACATGGGCACAAAGTTATTTAAATATTCCTATGGTCAGACTACCATATCATGACTCCATAGATGGTTTATCTTTGGTAGAAGATGAAGATAATATGATGACTCTTTACTCATGGCAGTGAATCTTAATACTTAATCGCGCTGCCTCCTAGTGGTTGGGAAAATCTACTTCCTTTGACTGAAAGTCAAATTCTCTGGTAGAACCAGAGTTAAAACTCAAAGAGTTTTAAGATGGCGGATGAGGCGGACGCCCAGTCCCATCGCTAGAATCTAATACGGTAGTAGGGAAACATTCTAAAAACCTAGTATTAGAGACAGGATAGGAGCAACCAAGCAGGAAGAATAGACATAAATTAGCTCTGAAGACTAAATATATTAATATCTAAGGACTAGGACCAGCGGAACCCACCA
>JANHFT010001143.1:69815-89358 GCA_032467955.1 Pseudoxenodon macrops | reverse complement strand
CACACCTGACTTCCTTTCCAACTGGAACATTACACAACCCCACCGCTTTGGCATCCAGGATTCAGCGCTAGGCTGAATCCTAGGCTGAGAGGCTGGCTTGATTCTGAATAAATAATAAACCCACCAAGCTGGCTGAGATTGGCAGGCTAGATTTGGGAAGCTGAACGTGCTGCCACCGCCTGGGAGTAAAAGAACATGAGAAATGGGCTTTCTCGCAGTGCCTCCTCTCTCTCTTCTTCTACCGGGCGGCAGCAGTGCATCTGCCTCACCGAATCTGGCCTGCTGATCTCAGGTGGCAGTGGCTCTGAGCTGATCCTCACCAGCAATGCTGCGGGCAAGAACCGGCCATGCTGATCCCGCTTCATGGCTGTGTAGACAGCCCTCACCAGCCACTGCTTGGAGCTCCGGTGACAGTTCCCTTTCCCCCAGTCCCAGGTTGACAGGGGTAGGGCTGGCAAAAGGTTTTTTTGCAGCTGCTCTTTTTGCAGCTACCATTAAGAGAAAGGGCGCACGAGCTAGGGTTTGCAAGAGCAGCCTTCCCAAGGCCGTTCCACGTGGATGGCAAGACATGTGGGGCATATTCCCCCCTTCATCTCCCCCATCTTGCCTCATCATTTCGTGCTGTTTACACGGCATCTGCACATACGTCTAAGTATTTGGGGGGGGTTATTTTGGGGGGGCTTAGTCTAGCGTGTGCGCTTGAAAGCCCAATTGGGCTTATTATCGGGACATGTCCTATTTTCTGGGAAACACGGTAGCCAAGTTTTTGTGAGAAGCTAACAGGGTTGGAGTCATTCTGATCTCTGAGGGGATATTCCATAAGGCAGGGGCTAGGGCAGAAAAAGCCCCACATCTAGTTCCTGCCAGTCAGCACACTTTGGCTCTTTGACAGGATCTGCAGCAGGCACAATCTGTTGGATCTGACTTGAAAGATAGAAAGTCTTGGGGAAAGAGGTCCCTCGTGTAACCTGGTCTCAAGACAAACGGATTCCTGACACTATCGGCACACACCTTCATAAACTGTGAGGCTTCCCCTTTCCTTCTGGGATCAAAGATTATATTCTGAATATATGGGACAACCAAAAGTATACATTTTAAAGGATAAACATCAGATTTTTAAAATGGCCAATATAAAAAATATTGGTGGGCATCATCAAGTTCTACGCTCTTATGAATAATTCACATATGTTTGGAAAAAATATTTTAACATATACAGCATAGATAGATTTATTATATGTTATATTAAATTATAACCCAAATTTTTGGGATAGAATTATTTTCAAGAGATATTATTAGCCCTGGATTGTTACTGAGGGAATTATTTTGAGAAACTGGAAAACGGGTATTATTTCATTATGAAGGGCAGGATTTTAGAGATATATAACTTATCTGTTTTTGAACAGACAATTACGGTATATCCATTAATACAAAAATTATTTATTCCATTTGTTTTCCCTTTTTTGTATTTTTTTTGTAAACATTCTGTAAGTAAATAAATAATGATAATAATTTAAAATGATTCACTATGATCACATGTATTTTTGGAGGTTTTTTTCCCCTCAAAAAGGACCTGAGACGAGTCATGGTGGCAGCTAAACTTCTAAGTGCCTTCAGGGTGGAAGATGATTGTTTATCTGAAGAATTCAGGAAGCCTCAGGGGTGATTTTTCACTTTTTTCCCCTTAGGTGAAACACCTTATGGAAGATTTAGGGGGGGAAAACTTTTGATAGTAGTAATAATATTCCCACTTCATATCACCAACAGGGATAATTTAATCTAAGTGCTTCCATGGGGCACTGAGGCTTCTTAATTTAAAGGAGGGATGTGGACACTTTATTCATGAAAGCACAATGCTCCCATATAGGTTGATCTGTTGGCTTGTCCAACAGATATGACAGGAAAATGTATTCAGCTTCATCCAGGTAAGTTTGGTACATCTGGGAATAATTTAGGTAGATGTCCAACAGGATTCTATGGTTTTTGCAGTTAGGACTTGACTAATGCTCGCAAAGCCCTTTTTGTCACATCTGATTGTCAAGGGTCTCAGAGCTATGTACCCACCCATCCATTCCTGCCCTTCTGTGACTAGAAAAGGTTTTCAGAAGTGGTTCACTTTTCCGATTTCTGCTTCCCTCCAGAAGCAGTCATGTGCATGGCGATCACTTCTTCCAACCTTTCCTTTAAAGGAAGGTTGGAGTCAACCGTGCTTCTGACAGGAGTCTTAGAATGAGAGTTGAAAGACAAGTCCAGGTAGACCTGAGAGAAAGGACAGGGAAGGCTTTTCCCAGCACTTCTTTGAAATGTTTAATTACCTAAACTGTTGACTTCCATGAAGCAGAAAGAGAGCGTCTCGCACCTTTGAGGAAAGGGGACACTAGTCTGGATTTAAGCAGAAGATGGTAACCGCCTGATGAGATGTGTCTCAGGAAGAACCATGGCTGACAAACGTGCAGCTGCACAAGGGGAGGGAGGGGAGGTTTTTTCTGCTGCTCCACAGAATGGAAGAAAGATCACTCAGTGGGACCAGGATGAGTGTGGGGTGGGGAGTGACTTGTACTGTGGGCCACAAAAAAGAAAGACATGAATGAAGCAGTTTACAAAAGCACCCCAGGCAGTCCTTTTGTGGTTTCTTCTCCTTAAGTGATGTGTTTTAGGGGATAGTTTTAATGGCCATCAGAGCAGGGCAGCCAACCTCAGGTAATTACGGTAGTTTGGGACTGTCATTAAAAGTGAGAATGTTATGAATGCTTATGAAGGTATTAGAAAGGTGACAGTGCAACAACAGAACACTAACAATGGAATTGTTTCTTATGAAATAGAGATGGGGTTTTGTCACTTCCTCATATCTCACAAGCTTGTCATATATGACTCCAAAAAAAAAACCACCCATGCTGCTTTGAATTGACTGGAAAGAATTTAACCCAACCAATAAATAAACTAAAGCAGAAATCCCAAATAGTACAATGAGCAGTGGAAGATTATTCATGGGCAGGCAAATATGAAAATAATTAGAAGGTCTCATGACTCTAGATATAAACTTCTAGCAGAATGACGTCTTAAGAATATACTTATTGGTTTAAAATTTGTGCAATACTCATATCCATCCTTTGCCAATTATACATAAATGTTCCCTTTGGTGGAGGGTTACAACTGTGTAAGATGTTTAGCTGTTTTTAAAACAATTGGATTATTTTAGAAGCAGTTTTCCTCTACTCCTATGAGTTAAAGCAACATTTTTAGTTTGAAACTGCACTTTACTTCTCTTGTTCAACATTTATTGTGAATCATCCCAAACACAGTACATTCTTGATTTGACTTGGGAGATTTGGACTCAATTATAGTTGTAATCAAAGGGTTATATTATACTTCAATTTCTCTTTTTTGTTTCTTGCAGACCGAAAATTTATCCATCATTTTAGAATTTGTAGATGCAAATCGTCACCATCAAAACTACGGTATTTATGACCCTATTCAACAATAATTTCAGACCATTAAATTGTGTGTGTGTGTGTGTGTGTGTTTGGCTATGATTATTTGAATCATTTAATTATGTTTTAAACAGTTGACATTTATCTTCTAAAACCATATTCTAAGTGCTTTATTGCTGCATGGTATGTTGTATATAAAGGAACTATTCTTTGTCAAACTTGTTTAAGCTTCTGCTGTGAATATAAACTGTCAATCTTTCTATTGTTCTGCATTCTCCAATATTAGCCTCTGCAAGGTTTCCCTTTTCCAGTGTTGTCACAAAGGAACTCTCTTGCACACTGTCAGCATATTTCTTCATAAATTGTGAGGGGTCCTTTTATATTGCTAGGATCATACCTAATAAAAATATTTGTGGCTTTAATTCAAATTTTATTATCAGAATTTTCTGGATATATTGGTGTATTTGTTTCCCATACTGTCGAGTCTTTTTGCACATATTTTAAAATGTTCATTTTGTGTGTGTCTAGTCCAGTATTTATTGTTATACAATTTGTTCAGCTTTGCAATTTATAAAAGAGTTATAAACCTATCAAACATTTTGAACCAATTTCAAAATGTTAGTAAGTATTCTCTATTTCAGGTCTGAAGACTGCCAAATGTTGATTTCTCTTTCTTTTGTAAACAGGCTGTGCTTACAAAAATGATGGAAGTAGAAGGCAATTGGACATTGCTTACCGATTTTGTCTTGGTTGGTTTTACAACAGATCCATTTCTACGAATAATCTTCTTTGTGCTGTTCTTGGCCTCCTATACCCTAACACTGACTGGGAACCTGGGTCTCATAGCCCTGATCTACCTGGACTCCCGCTTGCACACACCCATGTACTTCTTTGTGGGCAACCTTTCCTTCCTGGATGTCTGGTACTCCTCAGTCTACACTCCTCGTATTTTGTTTGACTGTGTGTCCAAGTATAACCACATTTCCCTAGCTGGTTGTGCAGCCCAGTTCTTCTTTTCTGCTGGCTTGGCCTACACTGAATGCTTCCTGTTGGCCTTTATGGCCTATGACCGTTTTGTGGCCATCTGCAACCCACTCCTTTATGCCACTGCCATGCCCAAGAAGCTCTGGATCCAATTGGTGGTAGGAGCTTATGCAGCTGGCTTTTCCAATGCAGTTGTACACACTGGCAACACCTTTCGGCTATATTTCTGTGGGAATAATGTGATCAACCATTACTTTTGTGATGGGCCCCCACTTCTTAAAATGACCTGTAATGACATAGGTGTCTATGAACTCATTGTGGCTGCTGTATTGGGTTCCAATTTGCTAGTAACCACAGCTATCATTGTAAGCTCATACATTGGCATTGGAGCAGCCATAGTTAACATTAGGTCAGCTGCAGGGAGACGCAAAGCCTTCTTCACTTGCTCCGCTCACTTGATGTCAGTCTCCCTTTTCTATGGCTCCATTCTAATCATGTACCTCACACCCAACTTTCATCACAGTCCAAATTGGGACAAGACAAATGCATTGTTTTATACAGTAATCAATCCTCTGGCCAACCCTTTCATTTACAGCTTACGCAACAAAGATGTAAAGGCAGCCTTCAAGAAAGTCTGGGGGAGATTCACAATTGCCAAATGAATGGCATTGACATCTGTTTCCCCAGATTGTACTTCACACAATTTAAACCTACCCCTGTAGGGCCTGCCTGCCTGCCTGCCTGCCTGCCTGCCTGCCTGCCTGCCTTCCTTCCTTCCTTCCTTCCTTCCTTCCTTCCTAGATGCTCAAAGGAGCCATCTTTTTATATCTATTTATTTTTCTTGGGGGGAATTGTTTCCCACATGTGCATCTTCCCAGTTTTCCTTTTCTTCCCTTTTCCTACCTGAAAGCATTTCAAAATATGGTTCACAATAAGGGAAATAGAATGGAAACACAGCAGGCATGATGATAGAAGTGTGTGGACGAAACATGTGCTTCATTCTGTCCCAAATTCTACCCAATATTTGGGAATTACCTCAGGGGTCTTCTCTTAGAGCTCTTCTCACAGCCATGTTTGCATATGTGTTCCTCCACTGACATAATTATTTAAGAAAGTGCAGTAGCTTTAATTGTATTGCCCCAAAACTGAGTCCTATCCTGCTTCAGCATTCTAGTCCTTACTGATTTCATATGAGATAATTTAAAGGCAATGGTTGGTGTATTCCTTCAGCTTCACTTCTTCCCCAACCAAGGATCATCCATTAGGAAGAGGGGGAAACCAGCAATTATTATCTTTACTGAAGGAGGCAATGGGGCAGCCTAACTGAAGGCAGGTAGCTGGGATCCAGGATTAGCCACCTTTTAACTCACCAGAGTGACATAATAGGGCAACGGTGTGCTCTGTCCCAGTAATCTGTCATTCAGTCTGTTATTGAACATGGTGTCGCACTCTTTGCATTGACTGAAGCAGAAAAGAGCTCTTTCCCCCTTTTCTATGAATCCTTTTTTCCTTTGCATATTTAATATTTCAATTTTCTCCCGGATCCTTTTTGTGACTTTTCAAATTCACATTTGAATCAATATCAGCTTCACTAGTAAACCATGTCTAAAATATTGTTTCTTATTGAATGGATATTTTAAAATTTTTCTGAAATTTTTGTTTTTGAAAAAACTATCTTCTTTTTTATTTGTTACATTTATGTATTTATATTAATATATATGCGTCATAACTAATCTTTTATTTAAAAAAAAACATATATGCAAAAAAGGCCAAGACAAAGAAAAGATACATATTGCTATTTGGATTATTTTTTTTAGAATTTAATTTGGACATTTGGTACTTATTTTTGTTTGGATCATGTTAATTATTATTATTATGGTTCAACATCCAGTCAGCCAGATGTTTACATTGGATTTGCCATTTTTGTCCAGCTATTGAGTCTTTTCCAAGATCCTGAGATAGGCAGAAATTATTCTTTGATGGGGTTAAAGGTGTTGTTGCAAAATAGAAGAGGTTCCAAATAAAGCTGTCTTTTGCAATTGACTGATGAGGATTTTGTCATGGTGTCCAAGTGAAGCTCCAACTCCAGCCACTGGACCTGCTGGGGAATTAGGGTCCTTGGATTGGATGAAAGGGTTCTCAGACTGATTAACATTTTAAAACAGTTTTGAAAACATTCACAATAACTAAGCGTAGCAGTTGAGATACATGAACAGTTTGTAATTCAGCCAGGAAATAGGGGGCTTGACACATTCAGCACCCCTGGCACAGAACATAGCCAGATGTTTAGGGCCTTATGAAGGGTTAACAGGGTTGGGGCCATTCTAATCTCTGAAGAGAGGATGTTCCATCGATCAGGTGGAAAAAAACATGCCTTATAGTCCCTACCAGCTGACACTCTTTGTCTGACAGGATCTGTGGCATGCCCAATCTGCTATATTAAGTTGAATGTGTAAAGTTTCTTGGAGAAAGTGATCGCTCCAGAAATCAGGTACCAAGCTTACTATCACTTTGAATTGCACCTGGAAACACACCAGTAATCAATACAGCTCACATGGAAGTGGGGTTATGTACTGTATTTGGCACCATTTATTACCCCCACAGCCACATTCTGCATCACTTCAAGTTTCTAAATGTTCTTCAGGGGTAGGTTCTAACTTACCTCACCACCCGGTTTGCTGTTTCCCATGCCGCGTGGGCACACCTCATGGGCGTGCACATGCACAGTAGGAAAAAAACACCCCACTTTTTTTTTTGAAAGGCTGAAAACAAGATGGCAATGCATGTGCAGTGCTGGAAACTCGGCTTCTGTGCATGCACAGAAGAAGAAAAAAAATATTTCAAAAAAAGTTGGCAGCGCCCACAGAGCAGAACCAGCTCCGTGACGTCACCAGCAGCCTACTACTTACTCAGTAGAACCTGTCCGAACCGGTAGGAACCCACCTCTGGGTAGCCTCATGTAGAGCATGTTATAATAGTCTAAATGAGAGGTTACAATGGCATGAGTCCCTGTAAGCAGCGCCTCATACCATGGAATGGATGCAGTTGGTGTACCACCCACAAGTGTGCAAAGGCTCTCCTAGCCAAAGCTGCTGCTTGCTGAGCAGGAACCATAAATCTAAGAGGATCCCCAGATTTGTCTAGGGTAGTGCAATCTCATCCAGAACTAAAGATGGAAGAACCTTGTGTCTGGATGGTCCAAATACCTATAGCCATTCTGTCTTCCTAGGGTTGGGTTGGAACCTGTTTTTATCTTGTCCATTAAGGTGTCTACAGCATCATTCAAGAGGCTTGGGGTAAAGATAGAAAGCTGCATGTCATCTGCATATTAATAATATCTCATGTCAAACCGATGGATCACTTGACCTGGTAGCCTCATGCAAATGTTAAATAGAAGGGGAGAGAGAATCCCCTGATGCCCTGAGGCATCCGATAAAGTAGGAGCTGTGGGCAGGATCTTTCTGTCTCTATAAACACCAACTGGAATCAGCCACAGAGGCAGAAGGAGAACCAACACAATACAGGGCTACCCAGCCCAAATTCCTGAAGCCAGCTTAGAGGGATACAATAATTAATAGTATTGAACACTGTTGAGAGGTCAAGAAAAGCCAGGATGGATGTACTACCTCCATGCTTCTCCCACCAGAGGTCATCCATGAGTACAATCAATGTGTCTCAGTCCCCAACCTTGGTCTGAACCACAACTGAAATGGATCTGGATAATCTGCCTCATCTAGGGTTCTCTGAAGCTACTATGTGACCACTCTCTCTACTACCTTCTCTAAAAAGGAAAGATTGGAGATTGTATGAAAGCTGTCCAGTCAACTTAGATTGAATTATGTTTCTTCAAGGAAGGGGTGCACCATTATCTCTTTAAGAACCAGTAGGCCATTCCTTCTAAGAGAAGTTAACCAGATCCAATCACATATGAGTTGGGCCTGAATGGTTTAGCTCCATATAATGGAGCTACCTCTGACTTTGTATCTAGAAATGGCAGGTTGAAATCTCCCAGCACCATAAATTCAGAGAGGTCTACCACCAGCCCATTTATGGAATCAAATAGCTCAGATTGTTACATATCAGGGTGGCTGGTATAACAGCAACAGTTCTAACTGACCTCTCCTGGTATCCAAGTTAAGAAACAGTGTCTCACATTCAGCAATGTGTAGGGCAAGGCTCCTGGATGTATCTTGGTCAATCTTGGATATATATAACTTTTCTGTTTTTGAAAAGACAATTTTATTAATGCAAAAAGAATGCATTCTTTTTGTTTCCCATTTTTTGCAATTTTCATAAACCTTTTTTTCAGTAAATAAATAATGAAAATAATTGAAAGAGTTCATTATGATCAAATGTATATTTCAAAGTTTTTCCACCCCAGAAATGGCCTGATAAGGTGATGATTGCAGCTAACCTTCTAATTGTTTACCTGGGGAACTCAGGAAGCCTTGGGGTGTTTGCCCCCTTTCTTTTCCCAGATGAAACTCCCTTTGGAGAATTTAGGAAAAAAATGTTTAGTAATGCTAATAATATTCCCACTTCATATCACCAAGAGGGATAATTTAATCTAAGTGCTCCCACAGGGAACTGTGGCTGCGTAATTTGAAACAGGGATATGGATGCTTTATTCAAACAAGACTCTGATATAGGTTGATCCATTGGCTTGTCCAGTAGACATAGCAGGAAAATATACTCAGCTTCATCCAGGTAAGTTTGGCATATCTGGGAATAATTTAGATAGACGTCCCACAAAATTCTATCATTATCACAGTTAGGACTTGACCAATGCTCACAAGGCCTCTGATTATCAAGGGTCTCAGAGCCATGCACAAACCCATCCATTCCTGCCCTTCTGTGAACAGTGGAAGGTGTTCAAAAGTGGTTCATTTTCCAATTTCTGCTTCCTCCAGAAGTAGCTCCATGCATCATGTGCATGGCGGTCACTTCTTGCAACCCTTTGTCTAAAGGAAGGCTGGAGTCAATCCTGCCTCTTACAAGAGCCCTAGAATGGAAATGGAAAGTCCAGGTCCAGGTAGATCTTTGAGAAACGACAGAGAAAGCTTTTTATATCATTTCTTTGGAATGTTTAATTACCTAAACTGCTGCCTTCCATGAAGTTGAAATAGCAATAGCACTCAGACATATTTACAGCACTTTCTGGGCAGTTTACAATGTCAACATATTGCCCCAAAAAGTATGGATCCTCATTTTACCAAAGGATGGAAGGCTGAATCAACCTTGATCTCCACCAGGCTCGAACTCGAGACTGAGGGTAGAATTAGCTTAAACTACTGCGTTCTAAGCATTGTGCTAACCAGAGCTCCTGGAAAGAGAGCTGTTCCCACTTTTGAAGGAAAGAACTTACTAATCTGGAGCTAAGCAAATGATGGAAACCCCCCCTGATGAGATGAGCCTCAGGAAGAACTATGGCTGAAAAATGTTCAGTTGCGTAAGGGAAAGAAGGTAGATCTTTTCTGCTGTTCCACTGGCTAGAAAGAAGGGACTGGGGTGGGCATCGGGTGAAGAGTGGGCTTTTCTTTTGGGCCACAAAATAGAAAGAAAGACAAGAGTTTACAAAACTACACGAGACAATACCTTTGTGATTGCTTTTGCTTAAGCAATATGTTCTTTGGGATAGTTTGAATGGAAATCAGAGCAGGTCAGCCAACCTCAGGTAACTAGTTTTCGACTTTCATTAAAAGGGGGAAATTATGAACATGTATGAAGAAAATATTTGTGTCTTCAACATTAGAAACGCGACAGAGAAACAATAGAACATCAACTTGATGAAATTGTTAGGAATAAAATAGAGATGAAGTTGTATATAAAGCTTAGTGTATTATGAAGGTCCTCGAATAGAGCATAGCAGTAATAATCACCTAGAAGTGAAGACCTTGGGTGACAGGATGCACAACTCTCCAATCTGAGAATTCAACTAGCCTATAACTCTCATAATTATAGTTATAGTTACAGATAATGCAAAAATCCAGATTCAGTTCATATATCATTAAGTTATGGAATTCACTGGCTCATTTTTAATTTCATTACCTCCTCAAAGTCTCTGCTGCCTCTTTATCACACAAATATATCAAGAAGAATCAGCCGTGCTCTCTTGAGCTCATTGAAAATTTATCTCAACAAATAATAAAATAAAGCAGGAATTCCCAATTAGTAAATGATCAGTGAAGGATCACTTATATAGATGCAATTATTAAAACGATTAGAAGATCATACAAATCTAAACATAAACTGCTAGCAGAATAATTTTTAGGAGGATATGCTCATCTGTTTAAAAATCTATAGAAGGTATATTCTTGACCTGCCTTGTGAAATAATTATCAAAGTACAGTTGAGATCAAGGCGTTACACATTGTGTTTTTCCTCCTTGTCTTGCAGATTGGAAATTCATCCATCGTTTTAGAATTTGTAAGTGTGAACTTTATCATCAGCACTGACCAGGTATTTACTATGACCCTGTTCAAAAAACATTTCAGGTCATAAAATAGGAAAATACATATGTTTTAGACTATGGTTATTGGGGCAATTTTTTTTGAATAGATGTTGTCTTCCAAAACCATATTCTAATTGCTTTAGATTCCCTTTCTGTTTTATGTATTTTATATAAGGGAACATTGTCAACCTTGATTAAGCATCTGCTATGAATATATAAGTTAACTTTGCTACTGTCGTGTATTTTCCAAAATTTTCTCCCAAGCCTGTTCGGTCTGCAAGATTTCTCTTTTCAATGTTGTCCCAGAGGGACTCTTGCCACTATCATCATGTTTATTTATAAATTGTGAGGCTTTCCTGTTATATTCTCCAGTATCATACTTAATAGAAATATTTGTAGTTTTAATTCAGTTTTTATTATCAGAAGCTTTTGGAAATATTATTGTATTTGTTTCCCTTACAGTCTTTTTGCACAACCAGCACATATGTTAAAATGTTCCTTTTGTTCTGGCAATTCCAATATTTCCTGTTGTTTGATTGTCCATCTTGGCAATTGCTGCCAGAGTTATATTCAAATATTGAATATTTTGAACCAATTTCCCCACAAATTGTAGCTTGAGGTCAATGTTGAAATGTCAAACAGTGATTCTGTCTTTCACCTCATATTTGCATGATAATTTGTAAATATGTCCTAATAGATCATCTGTATTCTGTACACAGTTTAAATTCCTTCCTTTATTATCCAATTTTTATTGCATCTCAGTTTGTTTCTTGAGCCCACAACCCATGTGTATCATCTTCCATAGGTGATCACATACCTCGTAATATAATTACCGGTATCCTTGAAACAGAGTGTTTGACACTGATGCTAGTAATGCAATTGTTGGACTAGTCCTTGCATTTAACAGGCTTTCTTATCTAACATACCCCTTCAGATTCTTGTCTTTTTTGGTTTGCTTATCCTATCAATATCTATAACTGAGCCTGTTTCTTCTGTGGTTTCTTCTGAAGAAATGTTATCCATTCTCTTATCCATGCAGACAGCTTCCTCTATAGTATGAACTAAGACTGGAAAAAGCTAGTTCACCTCTCTCTGCGTCTTGCAAAACGTTCAATCTTACTCCTATTTTTTTCCTACTCTGTGTAAATCAGTTACATTTTTTGCCATGTTTTTAATCCAGGATTTGAATTGGTGCCATCTGAGATCATTTTTTCTTGGGTAAAACATTTGTTTTTATTGTCACCATGAGTCCTAGCCAAGGGAAGGTTTAAACTCAAGATTGTGTATTATTTCTTCCCAGAATTCGTTATAATTGTTTTGAAATAAACTATTCTTGCATCCTTGCAACCAAACCTTTTATTTTCAACAACTGTTTTATAGAACTTTGAGGTTGCATAGTTGTTAGTACTGCATCATTTGCATAACATTGTACCTTTGACATTGAAAAAAATTGCAGAGAGCATTCCTTTCATTGTAATCTTTGCTATTAGGTGAACTTGATATATATGCTCACCATCCGTTATTTTTTTAACTTTATTTTTTGCCACTCCATCTGTGTCTGGTGCCTTATCAATTTATATTTCATTTGTTGCTTCATGGATCTCTTAAGTTGTTACTGTATAAACCTGCTTAATATTTGCTTATGTTCTTCAGTAAATACCTTAGGCTTTGAAGTTTCAATATAGGTCATCCTTGCTTAATATCCATCTATTCAGCCACCATTGGAACTTACAGTGTCATTGAATGAATGGACTTACAACTGGTCCTTTAAGATCCAGCCGTTGCAGCATCCTAGTCATTTGAACAAAATTTTGACTCAACCCATATTTATGACTGCTCATCGTGCCACCATTGCCTTTCCCCCCAGCTGTGCTTTGTCATCATCTTTGCCTGCCTGCCCCTTATTGGAGTCAACATCCAGACCAGGTGTGGAGAGACATGCTGTGGAAAAATCCCACCGACCACCAGGCAATAGCTATGTATGTGGGGGCTGCTAGGGAGCATAGGTGGCTAGATGTGTGACACACCGCATGGATGCCATTACCGGCTGAGGCCTTCTTTCACACCAGCCTTTCCTAAGCTGGCCTAGATCTTCTGTTGCACAATGGCTGGGAGGTTCTTTCACAGGACCTTTTTTGTGCACCAGCCATGAAAGAAGGACTCAGTAGGTGCACAAAAGAAGGACCTGGCCAGTGCTGGCATGAGAGGATTCCTGCTTGCATGAGAATGGTAATTATGAATGATCCTTGAATTTACTGCACCGCGTGATCACATGATCAAAGTTTGGGCACTTGGCAGCCTGCCCACATGTCTGATTTTATTTCAAAGAACCAACAGTTACTTTTGCTGGACACCCCTTGTCAACAGCAAGAAGAAGAAGAAGGCCAACTATTGGGAATGGAGTCAGTAGGGATAGGTGGTAGAGATAGTGAAGAGCAGAGGTGGGGAGAAATAAGAGGTAGTTAAAATTGAAGCAGAGGCAACCATGTCAGGATGATACATCCTTGTCTGCCAAAGGGAGCTTGCTGTATCCAGTCAGGGAGAGGTCAGTGGAACAGACTCAGCAGTTCCTGCAGGGCAACAGAAGTGTAAGGGTCTCCCCTAATGACCAGAACCAGGATTACTAGAACTGCTATGGCTAAGCAGTGTAGCCACATGACGTTTTGCCAAATGTAGAGAAAAGCAAAGTTTTACATTTAGGCAACAAAATGCACAATGATAGAATAGACAGTTCCTGGATGAACAGTAGTAAATGCGAGAGGGTTCTAGGACTCCTAATGGACAACCATTTAAATATGAGCCAGCAGTATTGAAAGAAGCAAATGAAAAGCTACTCTTTTATAAAAGTATATAAAATGTAACACTAAAGTGTGAGACTCTTTGTCTGTTGTTTCCTACCATTGCAAATTGACCATAAAATGTAAACAGTGGAGACAATGTATTAATACTCCCTTGGAGACAGGAAATCTACATCTGAGGCAAGGCCACTATCAGTGAGAAAAGAACATCCACCCAAGGTGAAATTAAAAGTAAACATGGTAAGATAGTTTGGCATTAAACAGAAAATGTCAAGATGACCCTTAGAGGGTAAATAACTTGGAAGAACCAAGGGGAGTTGGGAGGGCTTTTAAGGCGTGGCGTGCATTGTGTAGGGGTATAAAATGTATACCTAAAAAGTGCTTTTTGCGCTCTTTGAACTCAATCCACTTGGGAAGAGTATAAGAGGCCGCGCTTGCAACCGCCTTTTTATTTATTTTTCAATAAAACTTTGATTCATGATTCATTGTGAGTATACAATTTGGCCTTTATATCTCACATCTATCAACTGTTCTTTTGAAATCTAACATTCCGCATCCAATGATTATCCACCAGAAGGCAAAGCTTGTATCTAAATTTTTTACAAGGAACCATCTAGGGTTCCAGAGCCTTTATAACAAGTAAAATATAAAATTCAGGAAGGTTCCTTATCCAAGTAAGCAGATAAATTTTAAAAAGCATTTTAATCCATGTGGGACAGATCTTCAAGGATGTTTATATCCTGTCAGTATGATGCCTGCATTACTCATGAATCATGCAACACATGCTCGAGTCCATTTTCCTCACTATTATCTTCTAAAAAGTCAGACTTGTTTCCTGATAGTTTTTATAATGAATCTTTTGGGAAATTATACCATCTGTGCATTGCTGAATATGTTATCTTCCAATATTGTTGTAAATGTTTGTTAGTTTACTCAGGGATGCTGCTCAGAAAAATCCCAGGCTCCCTTTATAAATTTAAATCAGATGGGAAAGTGAGGTTTCTTTTTCTTTTTTGAAATAGGAGAAATTGACTAGACTAAATCATATTCTTCAACTGGAAAATTCATTAAAGAATTGGCAAAATGCTAAGAACATAATGGAAAAACATGACCATCCTGATCTCTATAGACCAGAAGCTGGTGAGGAGTCTGTGAGATGCACCTCTTTTGGGTAGGTGCAGGGAGAACCCAGGGAGGTATGAACATTTTTAGTTACATTTTTACAATAAATACATTTCCCCCTGAAAGTTTCATTGCATTGCTTCCATTGTTCATTTGTGTATATTTTGATGTTGGATTTTTAAGGAAGGTTTCATATTACACTAATAATATTACACTAAAAGGAGTTCTGATGGCAAAATATTTAGGAATATCTGTTATAAACCTTGGAGAATAGAAAAGAATTGTTTCTTTTTATTTCAAAAGAAGTTTACATTAAATATTACATTAAAGATTCTGGAACAAAGGAGCAGCTGTTCAAACTTAGGCACTTTAGCAAACAAAATAGTGAATTAAATGCAAATACAACTGAAATTCTAATTTGCAGTTTGAAGTTTACTGGCCAACCAAAGACACAAGAGTTGTCTAGAAATGCTGACTTCAAAATACAGAATAACAGAGTTGGAGAATCTTTTAGTCCAGAGGTCCCTAACCCTCGGGGGGCGGCCCACTCCTGGGTCTTGAGCCGTTTAAACTGGGTTGTGGGAGTGGCGGGCGACTGTGTACATGCATCCTAATTTGCACGAACAGCAGTCAAATGCATGCCTGCATGCTCCATTGCGCAAGTGGCAGGCATGCATGCCTGTCACTTGCATACGTGCATACTTGCTTGCCACCTATTTTTTCTGCTTGCATTTTTTATGTGCTTTCGAACTGCTAGGTTGGCAGAAACTGGGACAAGTAACAGGAACTTACTCCATTACGTGGCGCTAGGGATTGAACTCCCGAACTGCCAACCTTTCTGATCAACAAGCCCAGCATCTTAGCCACTGAGCCACTGCGTCCCTCTGAGTGGAAGGTAAGAACTATCTAATTTTCTCTTTGGGCTATGGTAGAATTAAGGGTTAGATGGTCTTTGTCCAGATTGTTTATGCATTTCACTCTATGGGAGCTATTTTCTGTGTACTTGTGGCACCAACTGAAAATGTTTTATGAATGTAACATCCATTATAAATATTACTTCATATAATAATGGATTCACACAGGCAGTGAATATAACTTCGTAATATAAACACATTAGAGGAGATTTTAATATGTATTAATGTAAGCAAGTTGTTTCCCTCTTAAAAGTCATACTTGTGTGATTTCATTTATACAACCCATCTGTGAGGGAGATGGGTGATTTCAAAATTTTGATAATAAAATAAAAAATAATGTTTCTGACATATACAGTCTACAATTTTAGGATAAATACTTAAGGTAAAGTATGGAAATGGAATATTATCTTTGGCTGATTCTATTTTTTTGCAAAGTCTGTGGATCATGAAGATTCTTTGCTATAGAAAAAATATTGATGAACAAGAGATGCATTCAAACATCAGTTTCAATTTAAAAATATTTAATACAACATCATCATCATCATTTAAATTACTGTAATTGAAGAGCACGTAAGTATATGTTTTAAATATTTTTAGGAACAGGGTTTTTACTAACCAGATTACTTAGCACAGATGCAACTGGATTTCATAACAGCTAGGAAAGCCCCAAATCCCTGAAGTTCTGTAGACTGCTTGCTGTGTCAGGGCAGCTTTGCTCTAAGCTTATGTGACATGACATTTAACAAAGTCAAAATGTGATATAATTTTTATAATGAAGCCCTGTTTAGGGTATGGCTTCAAGCTGCAATAGTGATCGTATCACTGGATTTTCATAAGCAGCCCTGTGAAATATGGTTCAGCTTTGTTTCCTCATTCCGCTAATATACAGACTTTTATCCTGCTGTGATGGTAAGCTAATTAAAGGATTAAGAACACTTGGAAACACAATTTTCCTAAATATGTTTGATAGATGTCAAGGAGCAGTAATGGGGAGGAGCTGTGCTCCTTCGGGTTTCTGGGAATATCATTGGATATAGCTGAAGTCAACTGGAGTCACTGCAACATTTGGAATATATATCATTGGAATGACATATGAAATATTATTTTTTTATTAATCCAGTTATGATATAAACCTGTGAGTGCTAATCACCCCTTTATTCTTTTCAGATTATAATTCCAATAACTGAAAATAGTTTTTTAGCTATGGAAAATAATAATTTTAAAATCCTATTTTCATAGTCTTTAAGCTGTCTCAGCTAAAATTCAAGGGATTACTCGCCTGTGTCATGAATTGTGATTTATCTCTATTACAGTTACCAATCCAGTTTTTTAATCTCCAAATTAATGAACCTTATAGATACCAGACATCTTGGTGCATATGCCAATGAAAAAGGTTGCCCATCATTCACATACTCTTTGGGAGTCAACAAATAATAGCCTTTCCTAACAAAGTTAAGTTTCTAAGTGTTGTCAAAACCTTTAAAAATTGGATGACATGTTTCTTTTTAGTATTGAAAGCTTACCATTTTTGCAGACTGGACAACACTGTTCTGGCTCATAGACTGGGTTGACACATTCAGGGACGGCACAATCTGCTACAACACAGTGAACTTCATTGCTGGGCTCACAACGGCACCATTCACATGGCGAGGGCTGGGAACAAAGCTCAAATTAGCCCATTTCAACTCTTCTGGTAGTTCAATAAACAAAGATATTCTAATCTTGAGTTATACATTTTACTTAACTTATTTGTTGCACATATCTGGATAATACAGTGTATGTATACTGTATAATGTTATAAAATGGCCTTCATTTTATAGATAACTGTTGGGGTTTAACACTTACTTATAAAAGATTTATCCTAAAGCTCCATAGCAATCTTTGAGCCTGCTGCCTTTTCTGGTCATAAAGTTTCTGACTAGTTAAAGACCTAAGAGTTCACATTATGTGCGACCAAACTTGGTTTTATTGCGTGTGTTTTAACACTTGAGAGCTACCACTGTTCCCCTGCAACTAGCAGGAATGTTATGCTGCCCCCAACTAGAGGTAACATTGCGTTTCAAAACTAACACACCCAGATGTATGAATTTCTCAAATCCCTCTATGTTTGTGACTGTCAGCACATCTTTCAGGAATTAATTTCACTGACTAATTGTGTACTATATGAAGAAGTACTTTGGTCTGTTCGAAATCTTTGAAGGAACACTTTTGGACCTAGCATTCTGAGAGAGGAAACAAAACTTTCATTTCCATACATTTTCTTCACACCATGTGTCATTATATGCACTTTGATCATATCCCTACAGTTAGTCTAAGATGATATAGAGAGTCTACAGAATCTACTTCAAGGAGTTCTGTAATTCTGTAAATAACTCCCCAACACTGATCACTCCAAAGTCACAAGGAACCGCAGAGTCAAAGCTGACCAAACAACTTCTGAAAAAGTTGACTCCTTGGAGGAAGAAAACAGATGGAAACATGTCACTAATAGAAAAAAACACAAACTTAGAACAAAACCACTGTCCAAACCAACCCACTATGATGCAGCCCCACTGGTGCTAAGCAATCAATATCATGGACTCTCACTAGAAGAAAAAGTGCAAACACAGAGAAAAGAAGCACTATCAAATGGCCCTAATAAAGTAGCACCATCAAATGGCCCTAATAAAGTAGCACCATCAAACGCTGCTGTGATAGATAAAAAACACCCAAACCTCCCTAGGAAAAAAAAGGCGAGTGCTGGTGATAGAAGATTCAATTCTCAAAGGAACAGAACCTGCCGTCTGTAGACCAGACAGTCAATCCAGAGAGGCATGTTGTCTCCCTGGAGCTAAAATCAAAGATGTGGCTGAGAAACTAACCAAAATAATAAAACCCACAGACTACTACCCCTTTCTACTACATTTAGGGACAAATGAGACAAAAAAAGGACTTGAAAACAATATTGAGTGATTACAAGCAGCTAGGCAAGAAAGTCAAGGACTTAGGTGCACAAGTAGTTTTTTCATCTGTACTACCAACAAAAGGACAACATCCGGTAAGAGAATGAAGAATTTTAGAAGTGAACCTCTGGCTAAAGGGTTGGTGTCGCCAAAATAACTTTGGATTCCTGGACCATGGTCTGTACTACCTCCAAGTTGTGCTTTTGACAGGGATGGGTTGCACCTCACAAAGATTGGAAAGAATGTTTTCGGAAAACAACTGGCTCAACTTATCAGGAGGGCTTTAAACTAAAATTGAGGAGGGAGGGTGACCAGTCTTTATGAATTCCAGGACCCAAAAAGCAAGAAACCATAGAAAGCAAGGCAAATAACGAAGTAAGGTGGGATGGGAAGAAAGACAAACTCAAAAAACCAAATAGGAGACAAAGGAAGCATACCTAGAATCAGGTATAAAGATCTCTTTTCCACGACATTTTGTTTTGCACTCAAATGAAAAGTTTTTTCCTTTTTTTTATTTTATTAAAAAAGCTTTATTAAATTTTCAACATTAAAAAAAAAGAAAACATACATTTTCATATCTTACGTCTCTGATTGGATGGAGGCGTGCTCTGATTGTTTATGAGCTTGGCTGTGATGTGATTGGTTGGAGGCATGTTTTGATTGTATAGGAACATGTCTGTGTTCTGAATGGCGGGGGGTGTTCTGCATGAATGGATGGCCTTGTGCTTTGATTAGTTTGATTTGCATGGGGATTTTCCTTTAAAATATTTTGGTTTAATGTCCATCTTGCTTTTGGTTTTTTCAATCCCTTCCATTTTAATATTACTGGATTGTGATCTGCCCACATATTTGGCCCAATTTCTATCTCTTGTATTTCGTTAATTAGTTCTATATTCATCCAGGC
>JANHFT010001143.1:11556-21983 GCA_032467955.1 Pseudoxenodon macrops | reverse complement strand
TTTTTGCTGCTCTGATCTCCCTTGTTAATATGTTTCTGGCCTGATTGTACAGCATTCTATCACCTTTTCTGTAGGCTCCTTCTTTAGAATGACATAGTTGCTTAAGTTTAGCTGCGAACCAAGGTTTACTGTATATTTTCAGGTTTCTGGTTGGCACAAATAGGTCTTCACAAAACTGACATATGATGTTACAGTATCTGTGAGGTATCTTCAAAAACATTCCAATCAGTGTAGTCAAGGCAAGCCTGTAGCTTTAGCTTTGCCTCTTCAGTCCAAGTCCTTACTGATTTATTTGTTGGTTTCATGGTTTTAAGTCTTTGTCTATAAGCAGGTACAAGGTGAATCATACATTGATCAGAGTGTCCCACAGCTGCTCGTGGTAAAAACCGATAAACATCCTTTAATGTTGTGTAGCAATGGTTTAAAGTATTCTTGCCTCTTGTGAGACAATTGACATATTGAAAATATTTTGGTAGCTCTTTCCTTAAATGTGCTTTGTTTACATCTTCTAAAATAATTTGAAGAGAGTCTGGGTATTTAACTTCAGCCCACAGAATCTCGTCAGCTAGAGTTCATAATGCATTGTTTACACAAGCTTGTGGAGGAACATACACAGCAATAAGAACAAATGAGGAAAACTCAAATGGGGAATAATATGGTTTGCAATTGATAAGTAATGTCTCTAAGTCTGTCACAGTATTTCTTTAGTATAGTTATGTCTCTGGACAAGCAGTCGTTGATATATAAACATAAGCCTCCTTTCTTTTTATCAGATGTTTCTGGAATTCTGTCTGATTGTTGAATCTGAAATCCTGGAATATGCAGGCTGCTATCATCAATTGACTCATTTAGCCAGGTTTCAGAGAAGCATAGGGCTGCTGAATTGTAAAAATCAGAATTGCATCTATTTAAAAGAAGTAATTCATCCATCTTATTAGGGAGTGAACATAAATTAGTCAGAAATAGTGAAGGGAGAGGTGTTTTTATCCCACTTTTCCTTAGTCTATTCAAAATTACCCCTTCTTCTTCTTCGCCTCCAGCATCTCCTCCATTTGTTTGTGTTTATCCATTGTTCAAAGGAAGTTGCTTCTTCCTATGTTGGAAACTCTTCTGCATTTGTAAAGACAGGGGTGTGTGAAGTCACAGAAAGCTGCCCATCAAAGAAGGATTGCTTGATGCTTAGTAGTTGGTCTCTTGAATATGAAATCCATAGAGAGCCACAGAAAATGATAATAAAAAAAAACCTACTAGAGCATTTCACCAAGGCTGCCATCCATGGCGCCATCTTAAGTGGAATAAAGTTTGGGTTTCATTTTGGTTTCTAAGCCAGATTAGTTATTTTTAACATAGACTGCAACTTGTCCTTGTTCTCTATGTCCTATAGGACACTGCTCATCTGTCATCATTGCCCAGAGGATCATTGGTTGCCCTATCCCCTCTTTGGAAGAGCTTTATAGTTCCCACTTCCTTAAGAACGTTCAAAGCATTCTTAAAGATCCATCTCATCCTGGGTATCCTTTTTTTGAACTATTACCACCTGGCAGATGGTAAAGGATAATAAAAACAAGGACAAATAGGCTGAAAAACAGCTTCTATCCTAGAGCAATAACTATATTGAATTCTACTGTGCAATATTAATGCAGTATCAGGGATTTTCGATTCAATTGTATACAATGTGAAGAATGTATGTTTGTGTTTTTTTATAGTTATAATGTACACTGAAGATGGCATTTAATTTCATTGTGCGAGGTGCAATGACAATAAAGTAAACTAAAAACAAACACACATTGCTATATTCCATTCACAAGAACTCAACCTGCCATATTGCAATCTCTACCATTCACTTTAAATAGTATTTCCTAATTGTTTATTTTTCATGATCTGAGTATTAGTGTACAGAGCACAAAGGCCATTAAATTTATTAGCTTGGTTTTCTGGTTTTCTGAGTGGTTTAATACCTCCCATTAAAGCTTGCCTTCTGCAGTGTTTTCCTCTTTATCTGAGATCCTTTATTCAGGATTTTTGCTTTTTATCCAATAAAGAATTAAAGCCCTGGTTTCCCTTAGCACTCTCCCAATGGTCCGTCCTTGTGGAGCCAATCCGCCACTGCCAAGATGTTTTGGGAAAAACTGAGGTGTTTGGGTTGGTGAAATTTCACTCTAAGGCAAACGACTTCAAAGATGCCAGTGAACCAGCACAAACCAGATTCCAAAATACTCTAGTCTTCCTCAACTGTCAATCCCCCCCCCCGCTAGTCCAGTCTCTTCTTGAAAGCTTCCACTGATGAAGCTCCCACAACTTCTGGAGGCAAGCTGTTCCATTAGTTGATTGTTCTCACTGTCAGAAAATTTCTCCTTATTTCCAGGTTGAATCTCTCCTTGTTCAGTTTCCATCCATTATTCCTTATCTGGCCTTCAGGTGCTCTGGAAAATAGATTGACCCCCCTCCTCTCTGTGGCAGCCCCTTAAATATTGGAACACTGCTATCATGTTTCCTGTGGTCCTTCTCTTCACTAGACTAGCAATGCCCAGTTCTTGCAACAGTTCATCTGTTTCTTTGAGGTGTCACTTGTCTTAGGCCAGCACTATAAATAATTCAGGTCATAATTTGAAAAAAGCTTTACCACAAATATCATTAAATAGGCAATAATTTACTTCAGATATTCTTTCACATTTTCACTGGATTGGAAGGATGGAAATGTGGCATGTGGGACCTCCCTGGGATTATCTCAGAAATGGACATCAAAATGTTCAATTAATTATCAGTAAGTAACAGAATAACAGAGTTGGAAAGGACCTTGAAGGTCTTCTAGTCCAACCCCCTGCTCAAGCAGGAAACTACATCATTTCAGACAAAAGGCTGTCCAAACTCTTCTTAAAAGCCTTCAGTGATAGAGCACCTACAACTTCTGAAGGCAAGCCATTCCACTGGTTAATTGTTCTCACTGTTAGGAAATTTCTCCTTAGTTCTAGGTTGCTTCTCTCCTTGATTATTTTCTATTCATTCTTTTTGTCTGGCCTTCTGGTGCTTTGGAAAATAGGATGACCCCCCTATTCTTTATGGCAGGCCCTCAAATATTGCAACACTGCTTGTTCCAATTGTGTCATCCCTCGTCCTTCTTTTCATTAAGACATACCCAATTCCTTCAAATGTTCTTCATATGTTTTAGCCTCCAAACCTCTAATAATCTAGTAATAATTAGTACTGGGCCTAAAACAGAACATTGGGGTACTCCACTATTTTCTCATCTCCATGTAGATTCGTTCCATTAAGGACTACACATTGAGTGTATACACATCCATTGGTGTTGATGCTGTCTATCCCACTTTTTTTAAGCTTCCAAAGAAGTAGGTTGTGGTCTACTTTGTCAGATGTTTTACTGAAATCCAAGTATATTATGTCCACTCCATTTCTCTGGTCCACTAATTTAGTCACTTTGTCAAAAAATGAAATAAGAGTTGTTTGGTATGATCTGTTTTTGACAAAACCATGTGGGTTTTGGTTATAACTGTTTGCTTTTAGGTGTTTGCAGCTCTACTTGATTATCTTTTCCAGTATCTTCCCAGTTATTAATGTCAGACTGATTGGTGTGTACTTTCCTAAATCTGGCTTTTTTTTTCTTTTTTGAAAATAGGAACCACAAATGAGCTCTTTTCCAGTCTTCTGGTAGTTCCCCAGTACTCCAGGATCTATGATAGATATGGTTCAATGGTTCCAAGATCACATCTGCCAGCTCCTTCAGAACTCTGGGATGTAATCCATCAGATCCTGGTGATTTGAACTCATCTAGAGTGGACAGCTGATCTCTTACCATTTTCTTATTTATTTTAATTTACATTCCTAGTCTGTCTTCTATGGTTAGGCATATTTAGGTAATTAACTTGCATGACACACTAATTAATTTTGGTAGATAGGTAAATAATTTGCATAATACAAGGAATCTGAATGACTGATTGAATTAGTTAAGTTTCTCTGGGTTCCTTTGGTTGGAATCTATTAGATTAGTTTTGGAAATGCGTATGGGAGATCAGCCCCACATCCTGGTTAAACATATTGTGCAAACATAACCTTACAATAATACTCTTTTCCTAGTTGCTTTGTTTCTTTTGGCACACACTAACTTAAAATTTGTTCTGAAAATGTCTTATGCATCCATGTTTTATGCAGACATAATGTCTTATATCACACTTATACATGAGAAGGAAACTGTTCTATATTATAATATCCAATTAGTTTGTTCCTATAACATGTCACATTGATCTTACTTTCCTGATTTTTACTTTCCTGATTGACCACCTTTCTGCACAGAACTCAGTTATAACTTTCAGTCCCTTCAGGACTGAAAGCCCAACAACACTGAAACATCAATGCACTTTGGGGGAAAAACAACTTGAGATTTTTTTTCTCCTAGTTTTTAAGTAAAGATTTAAGTAAATCTTCCACAAAGTCTTTTTTGGGCTATCATTGACATGCTCCCAGCTCTAACAACAGCAGAAAGATTGATTTATAAACCCTATTACCATTGTGTTCTCTCCCTCTGGTACTTCCAAGATTTTGTGCAGAAGAAAACTGAAGAGTAAATATGGACAGGAAAAAACATTTTGCCTAGTATTGAGAAAATTGATTACAAATTCCTTTTTCAACTAGAAAGAACATTTCTGCACAATTTAAATAGCCTCAGGAGTTTCTCTAGACAGCCCCAGCTGGAAGTCTGAATAGATGGTAAGATAAGGGCAGTATACCAGAGATCATAAATCCATGATTAATATAAAAGCTGCAGATAGGTTTCCATTTTAACATCTTTGGCTAAATAGAGTGTCCCCCCCCCTTCTTTAAAACTGTTTTGTACTAAATACATTACCTTCTATGCTTGTGTTCTCAAAAGTGAGGAACTATTAATGCGGCATACCATGCAATATGATGGAGAACTTGGAGAAAATGAGATAGTTTAGTGGGTCTATAAAATTAGATATATTGTATAAGGTTAGGATTCATCAGCAGGGATTTTTGTGCTTGGTTTCATAAATTATGTAGAGAAAACTCTATATTTGAACAGTTAATAATCTATTTAGTAATAGTAATAGCACTTAGATTTATATACCAATTCACAGTGATTTACTACCCTCTCTAAGCGTAATGCTTTATTATTGTCATTTACATTTCTTTGCAAATGTAGAAACATGAATACACATTTTTGTTTCAACAGTGGAAATTATTTACAATTGCTCCATTTTTATTTTTTATTTTATATTGAGGGTTAAGAAGTTAATAAAGAAAAGGGTCCAGTTATTCAGAGTTTCAGAGATGCATCAACTCTGAGCCTTGAATAGTCAATATATTTTGAGAAAGAATAAGTCCCTTCTGGTTTATGGCTTGCTAAATTTTACATGGACAAGTGTTTTGTACTAAAACTACATAATAATACCATATAGGCAATACTAAGAAAATTATTAACTACTGTATAATCTATCTGTTTCGAAACCCTGGAATATACCAAATGTGGAAAGTATTTTATTTTAATAATCAATAATAATCATAGGAGATTATTTATTCCAAATAACTTTATTTCTCTTATTATCTCAGCTATCCCTTAAGCACTGATACAAATCCATGATTTATTGAGCCTAGAATCTATGAGAAATACATTATAACTATAGATTGCGAAACTACACCTTTGCTAAGCCATCAACTGATAATAGCAAAACCAAGTATCAAACCAAGTACCTCAGCAACAGTAATTAACCAAAGAACCTGTTCAGTCAAACTTCCCCACACTTACAAATAGGCTGCCCAGAGACACCATCTGGGGGACATAGGCAAATCCATGGCACAGTTGTGTTTTTGTCTGTCTGAAGAAGCTTTTTGGATGAGAAGCAAAACGTCTTCAAAGAAAAACAACAAAGTTCAGTTGCCTCTTGAAAAAGCACCTTTGGGACAAACATGACCTGGATGACTGAGAATCTCCATAGACATCTAACTTTTCTTATAATTTAAATACAGTATTATGTAATTGTTATCCTACCAATGCCTGGCTAACATACATACCCTCACTTCAAGAAGGCCACACAGGGAACAAGCATTCTTCCCTTAAACAAGACTTCCAAAATTGGGCCTCTGACAAGGCTTTACTTTTTGACACCATACTAACCAGTAGGACTGTGAATAGGTGCCCTCAGCTGCATTCAGCTTGCTAGGCAGAATGCGTATTAGGCAATATTTTCAGCAGTTAGTTCCTAAATTATTTAGAAAGTTAACTTTATAGACTAATACTACTACTACAGATAGGGCCAGGTACCTCATGGACAACAAAGGCCATGCCCTTATGACCACTTAATAATTAGGGCCTGTATTTTGCAATTTCCACATTATCTTCAGGTGTAATCCACAAAGAATGTACTGTAGTAACACATATGTCAGCCCAACAAGGTAGATGAGCTTAAGAAATCAAGGTCAGGATTATTGTCATGGTTATACTAACAGAATTTTGCAAGTTTGAATATGCTTCCCCCTCTCTCATTTTCTCTTCATGTGAACTATGGAGAGGCTTCTATAAGACATTTACTCAAATCAATTTCCTGGATTGGACTCAAGTCCCTTTAATTGACTATTGCTTGCTAGAGACCCTTCCTCCTTTCCTTCAAGACTTTCTCCTATTCTGTTGACCAGAGGTGGATTCTAAATCTTCTTACTACTGGTACACTCAGAGGCGTGCTGTGGCTGCGCGCATACACAGTGGTTAAAAAAATCCAAGATGAACCGGCTCAGGGGCGTGGCAGGCCCAGGTCGCTAACGGTTCTAGCAAACTGGGCCGCCAACTTACTAACGGTTCGGTAGAACTACACCGAACCGTTAGGAACCAACCTCTGCTGTTGATAATGTGACATCATCCAGGCATGAGAGTTATTAGAATTCACTTAAGGCTTGGTTATTCTAGTTCCAGTAGAATAATAGTTGGTGCACCAGCTGAAACTGACCACATATGTTCCTTCCAAGCTGTTATTTTAGTAATAAACTGAAATCAAAGGGAAACCCCAGCTAACCAGCTGTGCATGGAATCATCATTTTATTCAAATTCAGTTTCACTTTATTGCCCTTCATAATCTCCTTCAAAGAACTGCCAACTATCAGCATAGCCCCTCTTGATGAAGGTGGAAAAAAGGAAATACTCTCATTCAATTCCAAATTTCTTGACAATTGCCCCAAGAGCTTAATACAGCTATTGAACAATAACGAAGACAGAACTGAGCCCTTTTAGACTGTGTCTGCGGCTGAACAGAAAGCTCTCAAAATCACTCTCTGGTGGTGATCCTACAGATAGTAATGCAACAACCAAAACCCACTTAAATCATCAAACTGCTGCAGTAAATATTATATCATGACCAATAATGTCAAAGTCCTTGGAAAGTTCCAGCAGAATCACAATGTAGAACTCACCTTGTCTCATCGTAAAAGTCAACCATCAGGGCAACCAAGATTTCTTTAATACTATATTCAGGCATGAAGCCAGACTGAAACAGATTTAGATAATTAGCTTTTTCCAAACTGAATGCCACCACCCTTTGTCAAGACATTAAAGACTAACAGAAATGAGCATTTCAAGATGACTACAAAAATATATGATCTAGCTTACCATAAATTACTCACTCACACACACACACACACACACACATGGAAATGTTTGGAAATAATACATCCTATAAAATCACAGTTCTTGTAACACTCAGTAGACCCCAAATACATCTCTGTAATCACACAATTTTATCCCAGAATCTGATTTGTAATTGAAACAGATTTAATTCTTGCCCATTAAGCAACCACTGAACTTGTCCAGTTTACATGAATTAGTAATATATCTTAAAGCCTACTTACTGTTCTGGCATCCCACAGAGATAAAGTCTTGTCTGCAGAGCTGGTGAGAATAATATTGGAGAAAGGAAAGAACTCAATGCTGTTTACTGAATCCTTGTGGCCACGCAAGGTATACCTGCACCGTTCACTGTAAAGTAATATAATAAAATATCTTGAGCATTTGTGAAATAAATTAACAAAATCAAAGGACAATGTGAGTTGGCATCAACAAAACTCAAATGGACAATTAATTTCTCCCCAATATATGTATCCTCTTTTTCAGAAATTCAATTATTTATTAAATGTTAGAAGCGTTACAGTTAAAGGTTCTTGAAAATAATTACATTTTTTATTTTTATTTTGTCAAGCATGTATTAGATAACAGATATGTATAATTATGATTATGAATGGATACAAATAAAAGGGAGTATTAGGACAGGGATGGTAGGCACGCTGGTGCGCTTATGCATATTAATAATGTAGTGGCTAATACATATGTAGACGATAAACGTGATATAAACTATGTTCTTAAAATGAACAAATGTAAACTAAGAAAATTAAAAGCAAATTAGCATGGCAAGGAAACAAAGCAAGAGAAAGGCACATAAACAGACAAAAATTAAAACAAAGACAAAAAGAAAATACAGTAAAAAAACTAATGAACGTACTAAACTATTCACATTTCAAAGTTCTGCTGCCGTTCTACACTTTTAAATTAGAAACCATATTATTTGATTTTCTTGAGTAGAGAGTGAGCATTCAAAGGCTGGTTTAATTAATTTTGTTACATAGACAACCTTCCAGGAATGCATAATTGCAATCCAAGATATCTAACTAATAAGGAAACGCTAGTGCACTAAGGTTCCTTCCATATTACACCACCAATACAGAAGGATAACAGCCAATCATTTCTAAACATTATTGCAGAGATTCAATACTCCCAAAATATGTTTAATTTATCCAATTTTTAAAAACATACAATATATATCTAAAATCCTGAAACCTGAAAACAATCCTGAAATCTTTAAAAATGGAAATGAAGGGCTCTATTTTCTCTTATATCCACTATGTCACACTCTGGTACTGCCATCTCTGGTCACTGAAACAAATAAAATTTTCTGTTCTAAATACTGGTTTATGATTAGCTTCTATTATTAGAGATCAGCAAACTCTTTAAAGGGACAGAGACTGCCCCTCCAAGGTTTCTGCAAGCACAGTTGGCAGGTTTGCAGGCCAAAGAGTATGGCAGTCATTTGATGGCACTAATCTGCCAGTAAGAAGGTCACTTTTGCCAGAGACACTGCATTCCCACCCTCATCCCCGGAACTTGGCTGAGACTCAGGACTGGTGATCATCTACCTGTCCACCTGTCTTTTGCTTTAATAAACAATCTATCTTAATTACAACAGATACTTCCAATTGAGCAACCAGGTTTTTTTTCTTGATATACTTTAATGTGTAATTTTATATAATGTTAAAATAAATATTGAAAGGACTCAATAGACAAAAATGCCAAACCCAGTCTGAACATCTGTCTGACTGTGCAACTAATAATAAAAATAGTAATAATAGTAATAATAATAATAATTGTTATTTGGAACACAGTTGTCAAAAACCAAAGCGTACAATTTATTGATATCACTGTAACAGGAGATGCCAGAGTCGAAGAAAAAGAACTGGAAAAAATCATGAAATATCATAACCTGGCCATCAAAACTACATGATTATGGATGAAACATGTAACAGTGATACCCAATGTCATTGGGGCATTTGGTATCATGTCCAAAAATTTTACAAATATATGAAGAAATTGCAGCTTCCAGCAGAACTACAAAAAAACTGTGCTACTCAGAACATTGTACATTTTAAGATGATACTTGATTGATACCTATGATGCTGGCAGCAACCCACAGCAACCATCAGCGCCAGTAAATGATATTTGTGATACATTTTTAAATGTTCAGTTGACTGAGTTTCATGTTTAATAAATAAAAGATATAATAATAAAAAAACCCAGTTAGGCACTACCTTGACGTGGTTGTAGGGCTTGTGTGCTCTGAGGAAGATGACAGCTATGCCAGAGGTTCAATCATGCTGGACAGTTCTCATCAGAGGAGTCAGACAAAGAGTGTTGCTCCCATAAAGAATATGGTGAGACGTAAATTTCAGAAAGCCATACTGGCCTGGATGTTGCACAAGTTAACAAAGTCCATGCTAGATATTGGAGTGAAAAATGGGCTACATGACTCAGGACTGTTGGCTGAGCAACCAGCAGCTGCAGAAGTACTGGAAGAAAAGGTATTTACCCAATTGAAATAAAAGAAATAATGCTCTGTTATTACAGAGCAAGCCCAACAAGAAGAGGATATTTGAAATGAATGCACCAGTTCTGGAAAGAGCAACATCCAGAATCAGAAATAACAGAACAGAGGTTACCAGATCAATGTCAATTTATAATATGAAATAAATTATTCACAGATGCAGAATTGGAAGAACTGCAAAGAGATCAGGCAGTTGACGTATTTCTGGAGGGAGCTCATTCCAGAGGGTAGGAGCCCCCACAGAGAAGGCTCTTGCCC